>CM076569.1:553326412-553552576 GCA_034641835.2 Pinus albicaulis | reverse complement strand
TTTGTACTCAATCCAATTTTAAATCTGACAGACTCTTCTAGTTGTGGGAGTTTTCCTTCAAAGGTCATAAACCCTCAATACATATAATATACTCTTTGGTATTTTAATCCAACACGCACAGACCATATATATATATACCTTATATTATAATCCTTGCTCTTCTTTATAAAGCGCTCTACATACAATTGGAGCCTTTTTTTTTTATATATGTATCGAATGGTAGTTGAACCGATACACAAAGCCCTCAACGAACCCTCTAAGGCAACATATGATAAACCACGTTCATAATTCAGACCTTAGCACTTTAATACAAAAAAAAAGGTTTGACGCCTTTAAACATATACATCAACGCCTATAGCACCCAACCATGGTTTATAACATTAACATGGCATTTCATATTGCAGGGTGATTCACGGGTCCCACACATTCAACGCATTAACAAAAGTGGGATCAACACACAAACCCGATTCATACCTGACTTATCTCCCATGTAATTTGCGACGCGACTACCCTTCGATCAATCAGCCTCCAGATCGGACGGCGTACATCGATATCGCGTTGATTTCACCATTGATAGTTAACGCGCGATAGGCACGCGATGAGGGCGATTTCTCCAACCCGCTTAAGACCATGTGTTGGCTCCTAGCATATATCGCGTTCGAATTGTAAATACAACTTACCGTCTTGAATCAACGCGAAAACCGTCGAGTCGGTTCCAAACCCACTGTCACTGTTCACAGCGCTCGTGGTTCCTCTCCTTTTCCCTTAGGGTTCCATCATGCTCTTTAACAATGTTTCCTTTGTAGTCAGACCGCTCCGTCACACAGTTCTAATGTTTCATTTCAAAATCATGCCATCGCTTCAAAATTCTCGAAAATAGATTAACGCTTAGGCAGGATTTCGTTCATTCTTTGGATAACCAGAGTATGGTAACAGTTCCCATATTCTAACAGAACTCACAACTGACCTTTATACAACATACATACTCATATGCACGCCGACTGTTCGCAGAGAATATAGGTTCGAATATAGACAAAGGGAATTTAGGGAATTTCACATAGAGAGTGGAGGTCCACACACATTCATCTGTCAAGTCCTTAGCACGGATTTAAGCATACAGGTTCTTCATGCGCTCGCATCGTTGAATACACAACAAACTTTATAACGATCACAGAGTCTTATCACACTGGTTCTCACCATAGAATGTACAGTCAGACTCTCGACCATATTTCAGAGTCCTACTCATATATGTTAATTAAGGCATTTTCACACAAGAACAATCCAACGAATGCACAGATAATGCTGGAGCAGTTTCTTCATTTACAAAGTGAAGTTACTTACAAAATACTGGCCAGATCTTCGTTCACTTGGCCCTTTTGCACCCCTACTCCGCCTCTTCGGCCTTCTAACCCTATGCAGTTCTATACAGTCTTTGCAGGTCTTCGGCCAGATCTTCAAAGTTAATGGCCTTCTATTCTCCTAATTTCCCTCTCTAGCTTCCTAACACTATGCAGCTTGGTGCAGGCCTCCCGACTCTGTCACAGAGGTTTATTTTTATACATATTGGAAATCAATCGATTCAGTTTCCTAAAATCACTGGACAGATTCCTCAATCCTAATTTAAGCCTGACCCTCTGATGGACTGAAACGGGCTATCACTTCCTATGCCCACTAATCATTCGGGCAGTTACATTTTCTCTAAAATTAACAAAAAATAACCCAATTATGAATAATTACAATGGGGAAACAAAACATGAGACCCCCCTTATGTTTATTTATGTACAAAAGTTGTTTTGAGCCTAATGCTTGCATCAAACTCCCCGAGTTAAAATAGTTCCTTGTCCACGATCATATGCTTTCATCTTCGTCTTCCTGGATCCCACACCTTGTTCTGCAACCGGTCATCTGTTGCAACGTTCTTCCTTTGTATTCCTCCAGGCTTCCATATCTTGGTTTGCATCTTTGCACTTGCTATGCCCTCACAGTCCGTGACTGTCTTCTTCTTGCTGCTGCTGTTTCTCTGCTTCCTTGCTGCTGTCCTTTTCTTAGGCATCTTCTGCATCAGTTTTCTTATAAATTAAATTTATCTATCTAATCTTTCCTCTGACTGCCGGACTCTTAATTTTGTTTGCTGCACTCTTATTTCTTCAGTTCTTACTACTGCCCTATTCTCCACCCAATCATCCATACCCTCTCTGCAACAGTAAAATTCTTGCTCCTCTGCTGGCAACTCTTCAGCTTGTTGCTTCAATCTTCTCTCCAGCAACACTCCAAGCTGCTGTTCTGCTATTTCACACTCCTTTCTGGAGGTTTTCTGCAAACATTTTAGCCATCTCCTTTGGTCAAACACATCATCAATATGCCGCAACTCAGTTTCAACATCTTCTTCTTCGGTCTTGGCAATCTTCAGAAATTTCCTTCCTTCTTCTTGATTAACTTCAAGCTCTTCCAGCTTTGCATTTTCATATTTTGTCAGAGTGAAACTCTGGTTCTCCACTACTACAGCAGCCCCAAAAGTCTTCCATACAACATTTTCTTCAATCTCCTCTTGGCTATTCGAACAAGCCAATTTTTTCTTCTCAAATGAAGAAATAACAAGTTCATATTCAGGAGGCATGATAGCCTCACATTCCTCCTTCTGCAACAATTCATCACTCTTCAAAAAAACCCCAAAAGATAGATTTTTCTCTGCCATGCCTGTCAACACAACCAATTTGTCAAATTTTAATTCACAAGACCCATTGGTCATGATTGATGATCCAATCATAAATTCCTTTTTCCTACCAATAGCAGCAATTTTCTGCATATGAGACATGACTGTCTCATCTTCATTCTTCAGCTACTCATCTTCATTATGCAATCCCCAATTCAGAAATTGAGGTTTCCTCTCTTGTACAAGATCTTGCTGATTCAACATACTCTCTATCAACTTAATTCCTCCATTCCATGGATCAAAAATTCCCATAGAATTCTTCTCCTCTTTCAATTGACTGCCCCACGCTGTCAATTCTCCTTCAGCATCAGCAAAATCTGCATTCACAAAGAAATTGTGAAAATAAAATCCACAAGGCCTCAGTGCCTTCCTCTACTCAGCCAGCATCTCAGTATGCTGTCCTAAATTTCTTTTCTCCATCAGCACATCAGTATTCTGATTCCAATCTTGCAAACAATTCTTGAGACTGTCAGTTAGTCTCTCCTTCGCATCATCCTCTTTAAGGATGTCTCTCTGCTCTAGATCATAAAAAGGAACTTTCCCATATTCAATCATCTCTGTCCTTACCATCTGAACTCCTTCCCTTTGTATTTCTTTCCTCCGCTCTGGAGCACCCAATTCATGCCACACTCTTGGCATCTCATCTGAGGAAACAATTTCACAATCTTCACTATCTTCTGCTATCACTATCTCCTCAGCCTTCATCAGAATAGAATTCTGATTTCCTATCTCTGCAAAAACTTCAGCTATCTGTCCATCACTGTTAGAAAATTATATATTATGGAGCAATGCAACACATAAAATATTCGGAAAATACAAGCACACAAAACACATAAAACCAGAGAGACACAGATATATGTGGTTCACCCAGTTTGGGCTACGTCCACCCCGAACAGCCAGTCCTTCCTTTCTATTATCCAGCAAAAATGAAGAGACAAAACCTACAGCAGATCCGCTGTAATATCCTCTATTCTCTCTCACAGTCTCCCTATCTATTTCTCGCTCTAATAATACACACATAATACATAGCCGCAATACAATACCCTCATATATACAAGGGGGTTGCCTTCTAGGGCAAAAAACCCTAAACTAAACATAAATTCTACCGTCAGATCATTCGCCTATGAACGGCCCAGATTGACTAGAAATTACTATACTTTTACAAGGCAATTTTACATCTGTTTTTAGCTTCAAGGGCACTGCCCCCGAAACCCCTCGCCAGGGGGGCCTCCGAAAAGCGCTGCCACCCCCCGTGGACCCCCCATGGCAGCGATTAATTACGGGCGGCGTTGCCGCCCCTTTTAAGGTACAGGGTTCCAATGCTGTGATATAAAGTAAATAAGATAATCAGGCTCCACACCCAACAATCACTCCTTACTTGGCCATTTATCAAAAACAATCTGTCATTATCATCATTAATGACAAACTCACCACCATCAAACACAACTGTTATGTCCCCATTGAAGTAATCTCTTTTATAAAACAAGGAATTAATGAATTCCTTCTGCTGCAATAATTCGATCTGCTCCTCATATGAAAGATATTCATCATACTTTACTTGGCAGCAGTCAGCTGCTTTTAACACAACTTCATCACATGGGCTGTCTTCATCAATACCTGCATTCACACACAACTTGTCAGTTGTAAAAACACAAGATCTCATGGTCTCAATTGATGATTTGATCACCAAATATTCTTGTTGTCCCAAGTCTTCTATACACCTCAGAGATTATTCAAGAGTCTCTTCTTCAATTTCTTCAAGCTGTCCAACCTCTAGCTCCTGGCCATCTCCTCTGCTTCCAACATGTGGGAAAGCAAAATCTTTCTCCAACTATGCATGGACATCTTCAAAACATGTAGCTGCTCCATTTTCTTCCTCAGTGACAACATCAGCAGTTTGTTCATCTCCACATGGCTTCCCTGCAAACATACAAAATATGTCAAATGTAAGGCTTTTGGACCCTTTGGTCCCACTTGAAGCTTCAGTCTCCAAGTTCTTCTCCAAATACTCAATCATTCTGAGCATTTCTTCCTTCTTTTGAGAATCCATCATTTGCTCCTTCTTCCTTTGTGGACTCTGCCACTTTACCTTTTTCTTCATGAGCCAGCCACCTCTCTGGTTTTCCTCTATCATCCTCTCCAGTTCAATAAGCTGCTTATTGATCTCAGCTATTTCTTCCCAATACTATTCATCAGTGAGTCTCTTCATTATGCCATTTGCTTTGGCATCTTCCCTCACTCTTCTGCTGTGGCCTCTCTTAGAACCTCTGTAATCTCTGCAATCTATGCTATGGCTCTCAGTAGCCATTTTATTCTCTAGGAGTTCTTCACTCACAAGCTGCACTAAGCCTCTGCAATAACAAGCTCTCTTGCTGCAACTTACCTCACCAATCCCTTCCTCCGGATCCGGCTTTTGGCAAGTGTTGGTCCCCTATTTGCTGGAACCTTCTGAGCACTTTCTTCTGCTCTCTAGGCTTCACTCTGCAACTTCTCTCAAGAAAACCTATGTTCTTCTTTCATCCAACTTCAATTGGGAATCCTCCAGGTTTTGCCACACTCTTCTACACTCAGAAGCCCTTGCTGGACTCTTCTTGTCACTGCTCTCAAATTTGTGATATGCTTTTGCTGAGATTCCTCCTCAATTGTTTGCAACCTGAAATCTGCAAACAATACCTTCCAACCAGAGTTCAAATAAGGCTCATCATCTTACCTCTCAAGATCCCTGAATGATCTTGCTTCTCCTTTCACCTGCACTGCATCTATCTGCTGCAATCTTCAAGACTCCTTTTTTAATTCACCTCCAGATTATGAACATATGGGCTATCAACCTTCACTGCATACTTAATCAAATCTGCAACTCTGTTAAACAGCTTTAAAACCCAACTTTCTCACTGCTCAATACATGTGCATTTCAAAATAAACTTTTCAAAGAGCTAATTAAATTCTAGAGCTAATTGATGATGGGGTAAACCCACAGTCTCGGTTTTCGGATTATTTCAATCTCAACCTATTTGTAAAATGCATCCAAAGTTTCTTGCCCAATCAACTTCACAATCTAGGCAAACTCAACATGTCCTTGTTTCGGGGACTGGAAAATTAAACAAATAACTCTGACATCTTTATATCTCAAATCTAGAATTTGAGATATTAAATTAAAATTCTCTTGACAAAAACAGGTAGTTGAACCGATACACAAAGCCCTCAACGAACCCTCTAAGGCAACATATGATAAACCACGTTCATAATTCAGACCTTAGCACTTTAATACAAAAAAAAAGGTTTGACGCCTTTAAACATATACATCAACGCCTATAGCACCCAACCATGGTTTATAACATTAACATGGCATTTCATATTGCAGGGTGATTCACGGGTCCCACACATTCAACGCATTAACAAAAGTGGGATCAACACACAAACCCGATTCATACCTGACTTATCTCCCATGTAATTTGCGACGCGACTACCCTTCGATCAATCAGCCTCCAGATCGGACGGCGTACATCGATATCGCGTTGATTTCACCATTGATAGTTAACGCGCGATAGGCACGCGATGAGGGCGATTTCTCCAACCCGCTTAAGACCATGTGTTGGCTCCTAGCATATATCGCGTTCGAATTGTAAATACAACTTACCGTCTTGAATCAACGCGAAAACCGTCGAGTCGGTTCCAAACCCACTGTCACTGTTCACAGCGCTCGTGGTTCCTCTCCTTTTCCCTTAGGGTTCCATCATGCTCTTTAACAATGTTTCCTTTGTAGTCAGACCGCTCCGTCACACAGTTCTAATGTTTCATTTCAAAATCATGCCATCGCTTCAAAATTCTCGAAAATAGATTAACGCTTAGGCAGGATTTCGTTCATTCTTTGGATAACCAGAGTATGGTAACAGTTCCCATATTCTAACAGAACTCACAACTGACCTTTATACAACATACATACTCATATGCACGCCGACTGTTCGCAGAGAATATAGGTTCGAATATAGACAAAGGGAATTTAGGGAATTTCACATAGAGAGTGGAGGTCCACACACATTCATCTGTCAAGTCCTTAGCACGGATTTAAGCATACAGGTTCTTCATGCGCTCGCATCGTTGAATACACAACAAACTTTATAACGATCACAGAGTCTTATCACACTGGTTCTCACCATAGAATGTACAGTCAGACTCTCGACCATATTTCAGAGTCCTACTCATATATGTTAATTAAGGCATTTTCACACAAGAACAATCCAACGAATGCACAGATAATGCTGGAGCAGTTTCTTCATTTACAAAGTGAAGTTACTTACAAAATACTGGCCAGATCTTCGTTCACTTGGCCCTTTTGCACCCCTACTCCGCCTCTTCGGCCTTCTAACCCTATGCAGTTCTATACAGTCTTTGCAGGTCTTCGGCCAGATCTTCAAATTTAATGGCCTTCTATTCTCCTAATTGCCCTCTCTAGCTTCCTAACACTATGCAGCTCGGTGCAGGCCTCCCGAATCTGTCACAGACGTTTATTTTTATACATATTGGAAATCAATCGATTCAGTTTCCTACAATCACTGGACAGGTTCCTCAATCCTAATTTTAGCTCGACCCTCTGATGGACTGAAACGGACTATCACTTCCTATGCACATTAATCATTCGGGCGGTTACATTTTCTCTAAAATTAACTAAAAATAACCCAATTATGAATAAATACATAGGGGAAACAAAACATGAGACCCCCCTTATGTTTATTTATGTACACAAGTTGTTTTGATCCTAATGCCCCTGCATCAAATATCAATTGCATGACAAGTTGTTACATTTTGGTAACATGTCATAAGTTTATTTATTTGTTGGCACTATGTTCAACAATTATCAACTAGATATATACATTTTGCATAAATGCATATAGGCTTACAAATGGGTCGAGAATTTGTGAAATTGGTTGATGATGGCTCGGAATATAGAGACCTGCAATTTATTTTTGAAGCTTATCATCTGCCCCGGCATGCTTAATCAGGAGCTGATGGAGATATTTGTAGAATGGAACAGAGGATGATTAGGGTAGTGGAGAAATGGACCAAGAAAAGACACGAAGGGTCCATATATTTCACCAAAGACAAAGATCGAGAGTGGAGATAATATTATTGCGTGCTCATGAGCTAGGAAGAAGTTTTTGTGTTAGTGTACTCGAGGCCAAAATTTTAAGGATTAAAAATGCTTCGCAGATTGTTGACAGAGGATCTCAACTGTACATATACTCATTATAAATGTAATTTCCTACATCATGCATGAAGTAACTAGAGTTTTCCTTGGAGTTATCTCTGTTTTATCTAACAAAATGGTTTATTCAAGATTTGGTATAGTTTGTGTGGCCATGGTTACTGACATATCTCTTTTTCTGGTATTGAAATTTTGTGAAGCATATAAGTTCATGAGAGAGTTCAACTGGATTCTATTTTTTCAAATGAATTGGGTGAAACAATTAACCTTGCAAAATTCCAGCACGAGAATATGATCATTTGAAGAATGTGGAATACATTTTCTAATAGCGGTCTGTGGGGGTAAAATTATGCATCAAAAATATCTCAAAGCTTAGTCAATGGAATAGTGGATCAGCGTAGGACCTAAGCTTGGTGTGGTTAGTAGATTTATCATTAAGGGGGCTGTTAAAGTAATGTCAGCTTGATCATGGTCAATTACACATTAGACATGGACAATAATACAGTCGTTCTAACTTTTTATTATTTTACGCTTTTATGCTTTATTTCACTTTAGTGTATTTCTCGATCTATCCTACATTCATAAAGCGGATTAACTCGACTAGCATGTAGCCATTGATAAGGAGGCTTTCTCTGGCATGGCTGAGATCACTTTTTGAACTTGATACATTTTGTTAGCACCCATTTTCCTTTTCATGTTACAATGGTCTTGATTCCCATAGCATAAATTGCTTGATTTTTTCTGCAGGTTCCAATTTTGATGGAGTGTCTCATAGCATGCTTGAAGGATAGCTTTTTCTTGTCAGGCATCAATTTTATTATATCTGTGAATCAACAAATGCAAATGGAGTAGTGGGCTTATAGTATTTAAATTTTAGATATCCCCTACGCATAATGGCATTCATCCTTAAGATTATAAACTACTTATTCTTCACCCATCTGATTTGAATGGGTATTCTATGTACCTTGTCTTCATTTAAATTTTAAATTACTTGTTCACTTGGTTTAAAGGGAGCTACCCCTACTTTATTTATGGGAGCATGTTTTGTTTAACTTTTTGGATAGCTTTAAAGTTTGAAGTAAGGCTAAATGTCCTACATGACAGAGTGCACAATAGGGGAGAGGAGAATGGGAAAACTTATATCATTATTTTCCTTGTTTCACAGGTTCTATTACATTCTGCTTTTTGACAGGAGCTCTTCATTTTGGCATATTTGATTCATATTTCTGTTACTGTTGTAGGTCTTATTCTGGTCCTTATTACCAAGCTTGTTTTTGCATTGTGAAATTGTATAATCCTCCTTTTTCAGTTATTGATTTATCCTTGATTGCAGGGACTACAAAGGCATTCAGATAGCATGCTTAGCTGGTTGGTGTATTTAACAAATAACAATATATTGTAAGCTATGGAATATCTAAAACATGGAATATCCAAAATTTTCACAGTTGGGTTCCTTAGGGTTTCTCAACGTGTTATTTCTTTTAGCTTGAAGTGGTAATCTGAACTGCTTTTATCATTTCTTTGAAATCTCATGGCTTTGTGTCTGTTAAACGTTTTCCCATGCTATTTTTTTGACAAAAGATCCATCTTTCCTTTCTAGATGAGCATGTAATCGATTTCTCCAATGTCTTTTTTCCTTGACAATGATATTTCTAACCTACTAAGTTCCTTATTTACTAAACTTCTTCATGGTTTTAGTTTCAATTTTTTTTTACAAATATTCTTTCAAGATAGCATATTAGTGGAACTAGACTGCAACTATTGAAACAAACCAGTCCAACATATTTGGGTGTCAAGCCGGTCCGGTTCAAGGTCTAGGACTGAAAATGGCTGGTTCAGTATTGAACCAACCTTTTTTCACTGAATCGGCCAGTTTTGTTGATGTAGTCAAGGGACGTTCCAAACACAATTTAAAAAAAAACAAACAATCAAAACAAAAACAAAAAAAAATTAAGTGGGGCATCCTAATATTCAAGGTACTAGCAAATAGTTGCCACATTGCAAGAAAAACTCAAGATTTGCAGATCCCTTGTCCTAGAATGATACAGTTTAAAAGAGGCAGTAATCCTCTGTTTTATGGCATCTTCACCCAATATATGCAGATCCTCTCCTATAAATGGTATAGAATAAGAGGCGTTAACCCTTTGTTTTATTGGAATTTCCAGTCAACACATGCAAGACACACCTTCGCCATTTGTACTAGTGATTCTCCATTTGTACTGGTGATTCGCCATGATTTTACGAGATAATATAATCTCGTGAGAAATTCGCCAAAAAATTATATATACATATTATATTATTAATAAAATCACCTTCCATTTTTCCTATGTATCATGGGGATTCACCCATTTATTATACATATAAATTTAGGCGGGTTCTTAAAATTTTCCCTGGTATCATCCTGAGTTGAAGCAGCTGTTTTGTAGATTCTATTCGTCACTGGGACATGATGAGTAACATTGTCACACTTATGCTATGATGTTGGAAAACGCTGAAATATATACAATGAAGGTTGAACCTACCTCACCAGCATCCCCCTCTAGGCGCGGTGGATTCCAGGGCAGAGGAAGAGGAAGAGGAGTTGGATCAGCTGGTCGAGGAAGGGGGCAGGTTATTTTCTATGACTACGAAGATGCTGGTCACTATGCGCGCGATTGTCCAAATCCAGTGCGACAATCATGCAGGTATTGTAGACAGTTTGACCATGTGATAGAATATTGCCCTATTTTGATTGCTAAGATGTAGGAGAAAAAGACATAGAATCCAATGCAAAATCTTCAGATGGTCATAGAATAAACCCATGAAGAAGATCCTAGCATGAATGTGGTCAGTAGGAGCAGTGCAACCACTAATGAAGATAAGGGAAAACAATTGAATATTGAACTTTGGATTTGTAAGGCACTTGTGAACAAAGAAGGATTTGATTTGTAGTGCGTGAAGGAGACTTTTATTGAAGCGCAGAAATAATTTGCAGAGGGAAGCGCATCAACATCAAATAGACCAATGAAGGAAGAAAGAGTAGACGAAGAGATCAAACCGCTTTTACAAGTTTTCATTAAGTTACTGCATAAAAAAAAGGTGGTTGAGAACCTTCAGGTTCTGATAGATAACTGCGCAGAGAAGGAAAAACCGTTGGTAGAATAGAAATTTGTCAGCCAAATCTATAAGAATAAGAAGAGAACGAGTAGAGAGACGCGTATGACTGTGCAGATCAGTGCTATTGGGATGGATCAGGTTATTTTAGATCTAGGTTCCGATGCAAATGTTCTACCTAAGCAAACTTGGCAGCGCATGGGAGAACCCAAGCTGGAATGGTCTACCATTCAATTGCACATTGAAAATCAATAGAAAATCATTCCATTAGGAAGGTTGTCGCAAGTTTTTAGTATTGAAGGTGTTAAGGTGCTCGCAGATTTCAAAGTTATCCAAATTGTAGATGATACTGATCCTTATCCTGTGCTGCTAGGGTTGGACTGGGATATTGATATGGATGGTGTTATAAACATGAAGAAGTGAAAAATGGAGTTTGAAATTAATGGAACCGGAGTCATAATTCCCCTAGACCCTGCATAAGGACAAAGATACACAGAACCCGTGCATGTAGATGATGACATTGATCAAATATTTAAGCTAAATTTGTGCGAGGAAGATTGGATCAATCCGATGGCGGATGGACATCATAATTGGGAGAAGGATAACTCTTGTTTCTCAGATTTTGATGAAGAATTAGAAAACTGGTAGAACCGGTTGCATGAAGTATCTACGTTGTGTTGTAATAAGGTGACTAGATCTCTTCGATGCATAACATCTAAGGTACGCAGATTACCACATTATGATGGTTTAAATGATGTAAACATGTTCTTAGGAGAGCTTTAAAGAATTGTACCAGAGGGACAGAGATTCCATGCTTTGGATCTCAGACTGCGTGATACTCCAGCACAATGGTGGGAGAATCATAAAGAAAACATGGGCAACTGGGATGAATGTGTGCGCATGATGAAGTTACACTTTGAATGTCCAACCATCGAAATGGAAGAAGTCTACTCTGGAAAGGATGATCCGTGCAGACATTTGGCTAGATGGAATCAGGTATGGGGTGTAGAACTAAGCCCTGAATGGGTCCACATGTTTATTCATACATTGGGGAAGGTACCTACTGATTGGTATTTGGAGACAGAGCTGCACCGAGGTACTAGTGAATGGTCTGCGTTGACAGAGAGTTTCATTCTGAAAATAAGCTTTGAGAGTGGGTTTGATAAGATTGGAAAAGCATTTTATAATATTCAAGAAGTCATCGTTGATACAAAAAATCCATCGATCGAGTGTACTCCACCAACATGGGATGTAAAGATGAAGGATATTGTGAATTGTAGAAATCTGATAGTTGAAGAGGGTGAAGAAAATCCAAGGAATATCATGATTCTAGAATCTGAGGGATAACGCACAGTGGCTGGAACCTCGATCACTTCATTAGATGTGAAAAAACCTCTAAAGATCCGACAGGTGAATATTGGATCTGAAGAGCAACCTAAATTAGCAAAGATTGGAGACTATTGGGATGATGACACAGTAGGAAAATTTGTTGAGTTGCTGATGAAGTATTAGAACTTTTTCCATACAAAGTTCTCAGAGTTGAAAGGAATAATTAGAGAACTTGGAGTTATGAAGATCCCTTTGAAACCTGATGCGCACCTGGTGAAGCAACACCCATAAAAGCTAAATCCAATATATAAGCAGAAGGTGAAGGAAGAGTTGGATAAGATGGTTGTTGCAGGCATCATAGAGCCAAAAGAATATGATTGGGTAAGCCCCATGGTAGTACAAGACAAGAAGACTAAAGAATAAATCAGAATCTGTGTAGATCTGCGCAAATTGAATGATGCTTATGTGCATGATCCATTCCCAACTCCATTCTCTAATGAAATCCTAGATAATGTTGGAGGACAAGAAACTTATTCATTTACATATGGGTTTTCAGGGTATCATCAGATCATGATTGCGCCTAAAGATCGCAATAAGACTACCTTTGCAACTGAATGGGGATATTTCCAATATACAATCATGTCGTTTGGCTTGAAGAATGTGCCTGCCATCTTCTAGCGCATAGTAGTAGCTGCCTTCAAAGATTTTATCCATAAGTTATTGGAAGTATACTTTGATGATTGGACTGTTTTTGGGTTGTTGAAGAAGCATGTTTCAAATGTGTGCTTAATGTTGGATACCTGTAAAAAATACCAGATCTCATTGAACTTGAAGAAATTTATATTTTGTGTGCCATTTGGGATACTGCTGGGACACATTGTTTGCCAGCAAGGGTTGATGGTAGACCCTGAAAAGATCACAATGATTGTTAATCCGGTGATATCTGAGAATGTCAAACAATTGCGCTTAATATTGGGGCACACTGGCTATTATCATAAGTTCATTTAGGGTTATGTGCTGATAGCTGCATCCATGGAGAAGCTGCTCAAGAATGATGCGACATTCTGCTAGGATGAGGAATTTCAAAACAATTTTGAATTGTTGAAGGAAAATATGGTCACTGCGCCCATACTGGTCTTTTCCAAATTGGTCAAAGGTGTATCATTGCATGTTGATGCCTCTTGTATCGCACTCAGAGCTATTTTAGCGCAACTAAGAGGTGGAGAGATTTATCACCATATTTCCTATGCCAGTCAAAAAATCTCGAATGCAAAATGAAATTATTCAACCACAGAGAGAGAAGGCTTAGAAATGGTGCATGTGCTGCAGAAATTCCATGTAGAATATTTTGCAAGCTGGGATATGGTGGCCCACATTGCACAATGATGCCTATGCACACTTCCACATATGCGATGTATGCCAGAGGACCGAAATGCCATCACGCAGAGACAAGATGCCCTTACATCCTCAGATGGCACTACAAGCATTTGAGAAATGGGCTATAGACTTTGTTGGACCTATCAATCTCCCAGGCAAGAAGAGTGGTGCGCATTACATAATCACTGCGATGAATTATGTGACTAGATGGGATGAAGCTAAGCCTACGAAGGATTGCACTGTAGATACAGCTGCGTAGTTCATATTTGAGAATATTGTGACTCGCTTTCGATGTCCTAAGATACTAATAAGCGATCAGGGTACACATTTTGTGAATGAAAACATTGAAGCATTGAAATATGAATTCCAGATGCATCATCAAAAGAGCTCTCCTTATCATCCCTAGGTGAATGGCGTGGTGGAAGCATTCAATAAGATATTGGAGACTACACTAACCAACGTGTGCAATTTTAACCAAAATGATTGGGATGAGCGCGTACCCACAGTTCTCTGGGAATATCAGACCACTTGTAAGAAGTTGAATGGTAGGACACCTTTCAGGATAGTATAAGGGTAAGAAGCTGAGTTGCTGATGGAGCTCATTGTTCCTATTCTACGCATTGCAGCATTCGCAAATATGGAAGAAGAAGATGCTATGGAGGAACTATTTTCACAGTTGCTCGCACTGGAAGAAGATCAATTTATTGCCAATTATCACTAGCAAGTCCAGAAGGCACGTGAAAAAGCATGGCATGATAGGAAAATTAGGCAAAAGGTGTTCAAGGAAGATGATTTGGTCTTTTTGTATGAGAGTAAGTTTGCACACCACCCAGGGAAGTTGAAGATGCATTGGCTAGGGCCATATATCATTAAGGAAATCACTGATGGAGGTGCAATGCGTCTGTCCACATCAAGCGGAGAATATCTTCCCGGGTATGTCAATGGAAGCCAATTGAATCCGTACAAGGATGAATCGGTGCACACCAAATGACTATATGGATGGGGTATAAGATCTATGTAGACGGGATGGTAGATGCGCAGGAAGGTGTGACGTGTGCGTGGTAGCTGCGTGAGGAGGTTGACTGGGTCGCATAGATGACAAAATCTAGCCGTTGGAACAATAAATCTGGAAATGAAAACTTTATTACCGTTTATGGGAGCACCTAGGTTGCTTATAATGAAGGGATTTTACCAGATTTAAGACCATTTTGACATTTATGGAGACATATTAATGCATAAGGAATCGTTGAAGACATGCCAAAAGTATAAATATGACCTATGGGGTCACAATAGTTCCCTTTTCCTTCTAACTGAATTATTTTCCCTGAGCTCCTGGATTTCCGCTGCATATTCATTGTCTATGTCTGGTTTTGATCCAGGATTCGAGAAGGAGTTGTGACGTAGGGGTTTGGGTTACCTGATTCCACCCAGCATGACAGCTACGTGACCCAGAGACAATCCTACTGCGCCAGATGTTCTTGTTGTGCTGATTGCTGAAACACCTGTGCCCACAAAGTCTAAGAAGGGTCAAACATATGGAACCAGGAAATCCACGAGGGAAACTACTCCAAATCTGTGCTCTACTACGATTGAGCACCAAAAAAGACGAATGACGGAGCTTACTGAGACAATTATGGAAGAAGAGGAGGATGTGGTTGAAGTGGCCCCATTATTGTAGTTGCCGACCTATGTCGCACCACACAAAGCGTCTGTAAGAGTTCCCAAGGATCTTGACAAGGTGCGGTCGAGTATCAATATGCCCTTGATTCTTGAAAACTGCCCGGTGGAAGGTGACATGTTTGCAAAAATGCCTTAGCTGAGATTGGAGGATTGGGACATCACAGCTATTGATAAGTTTCCCAAACTTGTGCCGGAGCTCTACTTAGATCATGTCCAGTATGAAGGGGAGAATGTGCGTGAAGCACAAGAAGAGGGACAACATTCTTATTATTCTTGGCTGCTATTTTTAATCACCTTAATTAGGTGTAAGACCCCAGAGGAAACACAATTTCCTAAGATTGAGCCACAAATGTGTGAGGTCGCGCGGTACACTACACTCTGGAATTCGTCATACCCTGCGTGCGTCATGGAGAATAAGATATTCTGGTTATTATTTGACGCTTCTCTCTATCAGGAAGTCCACTCTAAGCTGAGGCTATCTCTGACACTGTATTACTAATATAAGATGATAATAAACTTTAAGGTGACTTTCTACAATATGCAGATCTGTGATAAGGGCGCAGTCGAGGGAGTTTGGTATGAATTACCATATCTCATCACAAAGGATGATCTGATACGTGTCACTACAGAATGGCCGCTAGCATGGTTGGATCCCAGAGCATTAACATCTATTCCTAAAATGCCTACCAAGCCGCTCACTAGTACCCAACCAGAGAAGACAACTGAGAGTACGACAGAGAAAAAAGCCACGTCGACAAAAACCGATGAAACAGTTGATTTGGAGAAAGACATTGAACCTCAGAAAAATGGTATTGCACTTAAAGACACAGAGGACCAAGTGGAAGCGCAGACTTCTAAAAGACCAAACCACAGTTCTCAGACTGCTGGAGGATCGAGGAAGAAAAGAAAATAGTCTAAAGACACTGGAGAGGAGGTATTGATGCTAACCGAAGATGACTTGAATGAAATTGCAAACACAGTCACATCCACTATAGAGGACAGATGGACATATATGGAAGTGTAGTACAAGACTGCACTCGAGGTAGTGCAGGTTGGCATCCAGGAGTTAAAAGTTCAAGCGAGCCTGATTCAAGCGAGTGTTGCTCAAGCGAGCCAAATGCAGATAGACGTGCATGTAACCGACGCATAGCCACTCGACATAGCCTTACCAGCAACTTGGGATGCTTGTCTCGTTCAAATACCCACGCCGACCATGCATGCATACCCCAGACGATGTGCCCTATTCAGAGGTTGTGGTGATATTAGCATAAATTTGTTTGTTTTACCTATGTTAGGAATCTGTAATTTTTAGCAAATTGGTGAGACTAAAACTGCAGAAACAACATCGTTTCAACCAACTTTGGGATTCTAGGATCTAGCCCTCCTGAATCTGGAGAGGGATCTCTCCAATAAGTGAAAAGATGGATTTGTCTTTGAAGTTTGGGGTAATGATATTAGGCTAGTTATGAAGTCCAAGGGTTTGTTTTGTTTTTGGATGGTTGAGCATGAAATGTTACTTGAGGGAAAAGTTCTAAGTGCAAAAAGTTTCAAAGGTGAGAAGTTGCAAGAAAATAGAACAGTTTTGGCTAAAATATAGATATAACGCTGGTTTTTAGTCCATTGGGCTATGGAGTAATATCTGGGCTTTAATTGAACAACAACATCAAGAGTGATCCAAGGGCCAAGTTATCTATACCACAAGATTATTGAGATTAAAATGATGGAATGGAAACAATAAAGTGTTGGAGGGGTGGAAACTGATAATAATTTCACAAGGGATTTATAGTCAGTCCAAACAAGGAAGGCCTCTTAAGTAATTGTTTAAAACCAACCAAGGACAGGGCTAACCATAAACTTCTTGGACAAGTTTGTATTAAAGCAGCTTAATTGACAAACAATCCAGTAATCCACATAATTACTTTCAGAAAGTATGAAAACACATAAGAGAAACAAAGTGTAACCTAAGATCAGATAAGGTACTTTTAAACCTAGACTGCTTTCAGTCAACACGAAGGGAAACCTTCAGAATCTGCCTTTGGAGAAAAGAAACTAGGAATTAGGGCAAACCATATCTTCTCTAGTCTAACTTTAATAAGAAAATAATGAAAATAGCTTTCAAGAACAATATTTAAAGCAAACAGAAGGACGAGGGAACGCCAACATTCCTAACTATTTAAACTGTATTGAATCATTCTTAAATAAACAAATTAGAGGAAAACATTGAGATAAAGATTTTCAGTCAGAGAAGGTTACTGATATACAGTAGGTCCTAACTCTATGCGTGCTATTCTTTATAAGAGAAAAGTGAACAATATGACATACATAGAAGGAAAAAAAATAACAAAGAAAGAGGCACTTCACCAGTGATATAGACCAGGATCCCAAGAAACAGCTTGTTATTGATGTCAAACCAGTTACAATCTTCAAGTCCAATGTTTCAGTTCAGCAATCATCTTCACTATTCAGCTTAACTATTCTATCACAAACAGAGCTCCAAGGGCCAATGAACACTATTTACAATCAGAAGTTTAGGCTCAAATGTATTTCAAAGTTCTGCAACCAACAGTTTCTCATCTTCTACAGAAGTATTTATAGAAGAATGAGGAGGTGAGATCTGATAAAAGATCTCCCAAGACAATTAATACAGATTCAAGACTTCTCGGCCTTTTGAGGGGCTCGATGGAGAAGTTTACAGGTGGACTACTGTATTAATTGTTTTTACAATAAATATCAAAGCTCGGTGGGAGCTTTATTGACTTTGAGGCTCTGTGTAATGTTTGGAGTAGCTTCTGCAGATTTTTCTGCATTTACTTCCTGGTAGAAGTAACTCCCTGGCTGCGCTTGGAGGCAGATATTTTAATTAATAACTTTGGCCTCTGTTTTGAATGGTTTGAGGCAACAGGTGGCTCTTGTAGTAGACGAGGAATCAATTCACCTCAAATGCAGGCGGTGGAAACCTTTCTTGTTAGTTTAAACACTTATGATTTCCTTTGGTTGTGTTTTAATCCAGGGAATTAGGCCTTTGATAATTATTTCTTAGCCATAATTCCCTAAATTTGTCTTCAATCTTCTTCTCTGATGCGCTCTATCTTCAAACACTTATACTCTTTTGAATGTGATTCAAATCACAGTGTCTTGTCGATGTGCAGGCCGCGCAGGTCTTTTTAAAGGCATCAATGCCCATGACTCATCGATAAAACATCGAATTAGAACCCTACGAATGGCTTCTTTTGATGAACCAAAGGCACTGAAAACTTCTTCCCCGGCCCTCGTCTTTCCTTTGTTATATAATGAAAAACCATTAAAACACCTGCAAAACACAAAAACATTTAAGAAATCCTGCATTTTTAGGTTTAAACTGCTTCAGATGGCGGGGAAAGAGCGTAGCTGTTGGATGAAAGCATCCAATGGTGGAGATCGGCGCAAAAAGGCAAAAGGAGAGCGGGGAGAAGAAATAAGGCGGGGTGGTTTTGGACCGTCCGATCTTGGACACGTGGACGACTCAGATTGAAACGAAGAATCACAATCAAGGATAGCAAGTGAATGCACGCGATAAAAATGCGATGCGATGAAAAAATGCGATGCGATGGAAAAATGCGATGCGATGGAGAAATGTGATGCGATGGAGGAGGGATTTGCGATCGATCAATCGCATCGCAAATATTTGCGACGCGATCAATCGCATCACAAATATTTGCGATGAGTGATTAGGGGCTTCACATGAAACATGCGATTTTGCGATTGCGATGGTCGGAGGGATTTGCGATTGATCAATCGCATCGCAAATATTTGTGATGAGTGATTGGGGGCTTCGCATGAAACATGCGATTTTTTGATCGGTCTTTCAATCAACCCATTTATATTTACACGCGACTTTGGTTTTTAGACCAAAACTTTGGAAAAGTGAGTCTTAGGATTTTACAAAGGAAAAAGCGGATCGGGAATGGATTTTTAATGGTTTTAAGCGCAGAGGCGGGCCCACGGGATATATATAAAATAATATGCGATCGGGGGTTTTTCAATGTAAAGGCTGATCGTATTGCAAGTTTTAAACACGTCAAAAGACTTGCGCAATTTGAAAAAGTGCGATGCGATTAGCGCCGAAAGGCTTTGGCGGTTGGTTTTAACGCATGGGCATGTGGGGGGAAGTGGTTAGGACTTAGCCCAAGGGGAATTAAGTCCATAGAAAAAACTTGTATTTTCATGAATTTTTCAGAGTTTTCAATGGAATTTGATGGTTTCGGTAAGGTTAAAAAGTGAGTTTTTAACCTTGTGAAGATGATTTTCGTGAAGGGAAGACAAGAAACCATGAAAACAAGGGAGTTTTTATGGAGAAAAAGGGGAGAAAATGAAGGTAAGTTTGGAAGAAGGGGAGGGGAAAAATGATGGTTCTTACAGCAGTTTCTCTTGGAATCAGCAGAATTCCTAAGTATAAAAATGGGAACAGCAATGAAGAATTTGGACAGAGGCATGAGGCCTTCTAGAGTCTTCAAGAGCCAACAATTTTTAGCAATGAAATTTGTTCCTTGAAGGCTCAAAAATTCTTAGCCACCTTTTGCTATAACAAATATTATAGGTGGCTAACAACCTGCAGGGAAGTTACATCTAATACATAATATGATCGTGGATGAGCTTCAGTTATGTGAGGCCCATGCTCACATAACTACTGTAGAATCAAAGCGGCAAGATGCAGAAGCACAATAGAAACAACAAGCAATGGAGGAAGCCTGCCGTGTAGCCGAAGCTCAATGCGTTGCACTTGAAGTGAAGATCCACCCATTTTGTAGTGAAGTACCAATAATACTTGCCACGAATGCCCCAGAATAAAATTTAGAACAACTGACAGCTGCATTGAAGGCTTCACGCACTGAATTCCAAACAGTTTGAGCACCAAATTACTGATCCACAAATGAAATTGCAACCTGAAACCCTGCCTCAAGTCAGTGCAAAGTGGGCTACCGAAGTGAAGTAGGCTATTGATAGTATCGCTACCGCAGTCACACAGTGTGACAAGCTTTTGGACAAGGCTATGGGTGTCTGGACTTCGGTTCAAAATTACCCTGTGGTACAGCAACTGTGAAATGAGCTGCGCATAAAGGAGTAGCATTTTGCTAAGATCAGGACGACGATGCCTACTCTTGTTCTTACACAGCGCCTCGCCCACCTACAAGAGGGTTGGGTAATCCAAACTAAAATCAAGGACCTGTGCCAGAAAGAGTAGCTACTGGAGGTAAGAATGCAACCATGGGCCAAGGAGGCTCTACAAATCTCGCAGACATTGGTTAACATGTTGAAGGCCATTCAACAAACGCAGAGAAGTATCTAGCTAGACATTGAAGGGACCACCACTGAGAAATTAGTCCTTCAAGCGCAGGAAGCTGCTGTGTAGAGTCTAGAAATGGTGCTCCCTCTAAAATCTTTTGTCACTGCGCTCCAAGCCAAGATGAAGGATCAAACACCACACTGACTCGAGACGAGTCACATGTTTGTGTTGGGGGCCTGTTGGAGTGGGCTCCCTTGGGGTACATTTTTTGATATCTTTTTGTATAATTTTGTATAAGCGTGCATTAGGGGAATTTTGAGGTCTAAAATGGGCCTCCTAAGGAAATTATAAAATAATAGTGGAAAAAATCAAATAAGATTTGATGACATCATCAAATTTTAGAGGGAAAAATGAAAAAACTACTTTTTCAACTCATATTTTCAACTTATCTCCCAAATTTCGAGTGGGAGTCCTCGTTGGATGCGAAATTTAATTCCTCATCCAAGGAGTACCCATGTTGCACACTTTCGATGGGTCCTACTACACGAAAAATGAGAAATACATAAAAAAATGTGATTACAATCACGTTTTTTATGTATTTCTCATTTTTCGTGTAGTAGAGTTCATTGAAAGTATGCAACATGGGTACTCCTTGGATGAGGAATTAAATTTTGCATCCAACGAGTACTCCCACTCGAAATTTGAGTAAAAATTTTGGGAGATAAGTTGAAAATACGAGTTGAAAAAGTAGTTTTATTATTTTATTATTTTTTAATATTTGTACCTTTTTATTTAAAAAATGGTGAATCATCCCTTATGGTTGACATCATCATCTTGAATCCTATTGGTTGTTATAAAGTTTATTTTTGTTGTACATTTTTCTTAGGAGGCCCATTTTAGACCTCAAAATTCCCCTAATGCTACACGAATAGGTCAAGCGGCTTTGTGGCAGGTCAAAGTACCTCTTTTATATAAAATGGTTTTAAGGGTAAACTATGGGCCTCAAACCATGGTTTGAGACCATAGTTTCTACCCGCTATATTGGATATAAATAGATAGATTGAGTCTAAGGGAGTAGTTAATTATTATTCATGTTTGGGATCTAAGTGTTTATGCATCTGTGATATTTTTTGTAAGGGTTTCAATCTGGGTTGCGTAGAAAGGCTTTTGCTGGCTGTGTGCGCAAATACCTAGTCCTGGCTATGTGTGGACTCCGCTGGCTGTGTGTGCGAAAGGGTAAAGTGTAAGGGAAATTCTGTTGTACTGAATTGTTGAAACCTAATACAAGGAATAAATTTGGCGAAAGCACTCTGTTATCTACCTGAGTTATCTATTTCCTATTTCTATCTTAAGATTGCTTTACTTCTCTTATGCTTGTATCTACACGAATACATTTGTTATTTATGCATGAAGTTATATTGATGGTTGAATACGTGGATGAATTTTCTTAAGTGATTATGCATTATATAGATTTGGATATGGTTCTGTTATGATATATCTGCGACGAAGTGATATGCGATTATTTTTCTGTGATCTGATCAATATTATTCTGTATTTGCATACATTTGTTTCCAATATGTATAAGTTCTTCAATCAATCTGTTTAGGGCCACTACATTATTTTCTTCCTCACGGTGCGAAAACCTGGTTCCAGCACCCCCCATACTGCTTCAGGTGAGACTTTGATCTGTGCAAGAAGGTCATTGTTGAAAGGGCCAATAGTTGGAGGGTTTGTTGGTTGCACGATAAACTATGAACCTGAGTCAGAACCCCTCAAGCCAACAGTGATCCCTATGAGATTCTTTGATGGGCTTGCATGCCCTGTTACTTTTTTTTTTTTACACATTTTGGTGCCCCAGGGCTCGTTGTTCTTAGGTTTTTCTGTATGATGTTGAATATCAGTCATATTTTATGGGGTTTTATTGATACATATGTTATATGCATGCTATATATAAATACATTTTTTATTTAATAGAAAGTTGTTAGTTTTTTCTTTCATGAAAAAAAATTATCTCCTTCGTAATATTTTTTTTTTAAAACACTATGTTTCTTTTACATAAAAGATTTTCAAAACATATATATATATATATAATTCTAAACTTCATCAAATTAATTTACTAGATTTAAATAAACCTCTATAAAATATAAAAATAACATTTAAAAATAAAATATATAAATATACTATATATATATATAATTCTAAACTTCATCAAATTAATTTACTAGATTTAAATAAACCTCTATAAAATATAAATATAACATTTTAAAATAAAATATATAAATATATACTATATAATAAAAATACTAATTTGATGTGTTTTTTTCTGCACTTTATGTAAAATCCATACTCATTGAGGGGTGGTAGAGATAGGTATGGGGGCTTATTAGTTTACAAACTTTGTTTTTGTGTAGTACTATGCTTTTTTAAGTGTGATGTAGTTTTCAGAGTACAAGATCCCTCGAATCAGTTCCCGTGTTTGAGAAGAGGGTGTTAATTTCCTCAGCATGTAACATCGTAAAACACACCAACAAATTATAACTGAAGAGAAATCATAAGTTATAAAAGTGGTCATTGAGAGTGGGGTGAAAAATATCTCACGTAGTGAAAATTTTGGATGTAGGCTCGGAGGAAGGTGGATTAGATGCTGTCTAGTTTGGTGTAGATGCTGGTGTTGTTGGGTTCAACATCTTTGCTCATAATCATAGGATCATGGTGGAGTGCCGTAAGATGGCGATATAGTTAATGTTTCGAGTAGTGTGGTTTATATAAGGTTTCCTATGATTCAGAGGGGTGGAAGAGGATGTTTAGCTCTTGACACACTTTCTATAGTAGTTTTTTTTTTTCTCATAGGTTTAGCTCTGGGTATGGTGCCTATTAGTCACTAGAAGTTTCAGTGATAAAATGTACTCTTTCATGATTATTATTATTAGGGTCCTTGGTCAAATTATTATATTTTGAAAATAAAATTTGACATGTATTTCTATTGTCAAATGACTCTTGAGTCTTGTCCTAAGTGTCATTATTGCTCCCTCCACTCATCTAAAATCATAGTTCTTCATCAAATCATACAGGTTAATATGTCTTGGGAGGCATTTTTGGAGGCAAAAACTATCTTGCCTGTCTCTCACCAGTCCAAAATCATCAAAACTCTTACAATATCTAGGCCACAAAGAGCTGATCCATCTATCATAACTTTAGTGACCAAAAGATAGCCTAAGGAAGAGGTTTCTCAAACCTACAAGAAGGGGAAAATATTGGTTTTTTCCTTTGAGATAACTAAATATGTGCCTACACCTAAACCTTTTGACTAGGTCACAAGCTAGAAGACTGCCTAAGGAAACTACAGTTGAAGAAGTTCACCGAGAAGCTATGGAGCAATCACCTAGGCATGGAAATGAGTTACCCCTGTAGCATAATGATGAAAAGATGCCCCATGAAGAAGAAATACTTGGCCATGGAGACATTATCAAGGAGCAGCAGGCACAGATCAAAGAGTTACAAGATGCCCTTTCTAAAGCCAACCACACGATGTCATTCTTACAGCAAG
Organism: Pinus albicaulis; assembly: GCA_034641835.2. Classification (NCBI taxonomy): domain Eukaryota; kingdom Viridiplantae; phylum Streptophyta; class Pinopsida; order Pinales; family Pinaceae; genus Pinus; species Pinus albicaulis. The sequence continues at coordinate 553,528,371 of CM076569.1, read as the reverse complement.
AAAACATAGAGCTAAGGAAAACCCTAGTTCAACAAGGCAAAGTGAAAATGGAATCTTCATCAACGAACAAATCAGATATATTTCAAGGATTTTCAGATCAAGTCAAGGAGGCAAAAGACAAGAGCGACAATAAGACAGGAAATACAACAAAATGAACCCTCTTCTCCTCAAGTACATCAAAACCTAGATGATACTATAGCAACAAAGATTAATAAGGACAAAGAATTTTGGCTTGGGATAATAAACGAACACCTGGAGAAGATTCTGAAGAAGGAAAATAGAGCTAAGAACCTCCAGAGACACATGGCTAGACATTATTACACCAGGAACCAGATTTTCAAAATTAGGGTTAGGAATATGAAAAATAAGTTTAAGAAAACCCTAATCAACCTTAAAAAGAGAGATAACCTTGATTTGCTTGCTGATGCATCATTAGTTGTCTAGGCCATCACTGAGAAATACAAAAGAAAGAAATTTGAAGAAATTTTGGGAATTTTTGGCAATTCTTGAAGCTTTTGGGAAATTTGGGAAATTTGGAAATTTATGATGCACAGAAGCGCAACGAGCTTATGTTGTGCTTCTTCTCAGAGCATCCAAATGAGGTAAAATTCAAATGTGTGGATAACTATTGGCTAGTACATCATGGATATGTGCTTGGTTTTGCATGACAACTCACAAATTTCAAGAAAAACCCAAAAAACATGCAAAATTTTATGTTTCTACCACCTTTCTGGACCCCACGTTGCACTTCTGGAGTAGTCTTGGGAGAATGGATTTTTAGGTGCCATGGATATGGGTTTTTGTAGGTTTGATGCTTCAGAGGCCTAGTGGACATCCTTAGCTATATTATCATCAATTTAGCCTAAATATCAAGTTAAGCCAAAAAAGTTCTTTAAAGACCACGCTGTGCTTCTACTGGACCACGCTGCGCTTTTGATATTTTTGCTGCACTTATGTCATAAAGTCAATTTTTTGAGTTTTTTCAGTCAAAGTTAATCTCTCATGATGTAATTTGTATTTTTAGTAGTTTACATGATGTAATTAAATGTATTAGTGCTGGTACAGGTTAAATTTATGTAAATTCATGGTCATCAATGCTTGTAAAGTTAGCTAAGGTTAAATAGGGAATTGGTTTCTAACCTCCCTAGGTTTAGGCATGGTTAGAGAGAATATTCTAAATAGTTCCTATGATGATGGATTCAAACCCTAAGAGTGGTAATGTAATTTTTCATCTATATGTAGCTTGATTGAAGTTAAATTCAGGGTTGGATACTTGTATCTCAGACTTGGACTAGTGTACTTACCTATTTTGCAGAAAAACTCAATCAACAGGTTATTCCTCTCATCCAAAATATAATAAACAGTTGCAACTATTTTCATGGGATTCTTGTGTCGTGGTTTGTGGATATATTTTTCCAGTGTTTTATTTATATTTAATGATCATATTTATCTAGCTATCATCTACATGATTCTTGTGCTTTTTCTTCTAAGGTTTAAAATAGAAATCATCACATGTATGCTCTGTTTTTGTTCAAGATAAGAATTTAAGTGTTTTTCCTCCATAAGTGAATTCATGATTTTGCTCACTTAATCTTTGCTACATATTCCTAACCATCACTACAAGGACAAAATTTTTTGAGCCATTGATTGCATCTACCTTGCCCCATGTTATTTCTGCAACTCACCTTTAGAGATATTTGACCTCGTTCCTAGTTTTTGAGCTCTTATCCAGCAAAACACTAAAATAAAAACCTTAGTGAGTTGAATATCTAGCCTAATATCTATTTTTCTCTCCAGTAACCTCATTGGATGTGAGATTGTATAGAGATCCCTCTCTGATTTGGTAGGGCTAGCTACCAATTCCAAAGTTGGTTTGAGGTTACCTCCTTCGGTCTCCTTTCTCGGCCATGGGAAACTGAGTGGAGATAACATTTTGGCACCGTTACCGAGGACCGAAGGTTAAATCTTCCCCGGGAAAGAATGATAAATATTAGCTCTGATTTATGATGGAGAACAATGGTCGGGGAACAAGAATTTTGTGCATCTTTCACCTGACAACTCCAATGTCGAAGAATCCAAAAGTTCAGAGTTTTCATGGCGACTCCACAGTTCAAAAATCGACAACTTGAAGAAATTTTTGGTGACTTTATTGTTTTCAAGATGGACTCAATTGCTAGAAGGTATGATCCTATGGATAGATCTCATATCTAGGGTTTTCCAACCCCGATGCCTCGTGTTGATTGGTTAACCTATCTGCCTAAATTTAAAGATCAAGAAGGAGAAGATGTTGCTCTTCATTTAATTAAGTTCCACATACATGTATATAGATTATAAGTTGTATTTCATGAGGATTCCTTAATGAATATGTTTATGGAAACTTTAGAGGACAACGAAAAATCATGGCATGAAGGGCTGCCAATTGCTAGTCTACATTCTCTTCAGGATTTCTATCCAACATTTTGTAAAAATTATAAAAAAAAAAACTTATCATTCTATAGTGTTATTAGAAAGTTTTTTGTGGAAAGTATGATGATATTTTTCAGCATATGTGAATTTAAATCTATGATCGGGATTTAATGTATTATGAAATTAAAGAAGTTTTGTTTAAGCTGTCTTTTCCTCAAGATGAAATATAAGAGGTTTGTTGCCATGAAATTCATGTGGATTCCCAACAGACTACAAATTCTGCAGCTGGAAATGAAACTGATCAGATTTTCAAGGATCAAGAAGATAACAATGAAAGATAAGAGTTTTTTCTAAAGCATCTTACAAAATAATATTGTATTCAGGAAAATTTCCAACAAACAATGTCTTCTTTGACTGAAGATAATATTAATCAACAAAAAATTGATGAAGATCACGACCATTGCATTGCATTGTATGAAGATATTCAATAGTGTTCAGGAGACCAAGACATTGATGAGGAATTCCATTCAAAATTTTCTTCAAATATTTGATTTCTTGAATTTTTATTTCAAGAGGAAACTTGGCCATCTATATGTTCAGAGTTTTTTGAGGACCAAGAGCACACTCTTGATAAAGTTCATCATGAAGAGCAAGCTCATTGCAATAGAAGGATGTTTCTTGATTCCTCCAACTCAGCAAAAGCTAATTTTTCATGATTTTCATGATCCTGTGGAATTTTTTTACAGCCAGTAATGAAGGTTGGTGTTGCAACATTCCTTGATGAAGGTGATCAGTTTTAGCACATAGACAAACCAAAAATTTGGAAGGAGGTTTGATTTCTTGTTTTAAATCATCCAGAAAAGCTTATGTTGCATGTTCTCCATGATCCTTTGGTCATTTTGTTGCATCCATCTGGGAAGATGAATATTCTTGTATTTATGAATTATGATCACATGTTCAGTAGACACTTGGAGTTGCCTATCTTTTGTTTTTTCTTCCTGCTTAAGGAAAGTGTGAGCAGGATTCAAGTAATTAGCCATTTTCTGGATTGGTTACATTGGAGGGATCATTTCACATGATTGTATATATATCCTCAGTAGGTTGGCCGTTATCATCAGGATTTGAAGCTCGAGGTGAAGGACCTAAGATCCTGATGGTCTGCTGCCATATGTAAGTCAAGTTAGTTTCAATTTTTCTTAAGTTTAGCTAGTCAGTCATTTGAGTGTCAAGCGTTTTATTTTGACTCCATAGCCTAATGGATAAGGCTACCTGGTCTACGGTGTTCTTGACACCTCCTGAAGGAGCTTCCATCCCCATTTGGAGTCGATTTTAGTGAATATAAATTTCAATTATCAAATGTACTCTTTCATGCTAATTGTTAGGGTCCTTGGTCAAATTATTATATTTTACAAATAAAATTTGATGTCTTTATATCGTCCAATGACTCTTGATTCTTGTCCTATGTGTCATTATTACTCCTTCCACTCATCCAAAATCATAGTTCTTCATCAGATCACACAGGTTAATATGTCTTGGGAGGCATTTTTGGAGGCAAAAAATCTATTTCCTTTCTCTCACCAGTCCAAAAACATCAAAACTCTTACATTATCTAGGCCACAAAGAGTTGAGCCATCTATCATACCTTCAATGACCAAAATATAGCCTAGGGGAGAGGTTTCTCAAACCTACAAGAAGTGGAAAGATTGGTTTTTTCCCCTGAGATAACTAAAGACGTGCCTACACCTAAATCTCTGACTAGGTCACAAGCTAGAAGATTGCCTACGGAAAATACAGTTGAAGAACTTCAAGGAGAAGCTATGGAGAAATCACCTAGGCATGGAAAGGAGTTACCCCTGTAGGGTAAAAATTCGAAGTTGTGTTACACTTTCGTGAGAAATGTGCCCGAAAATTTCACTCTCCCAAAAGTTCGGCCGAACTTTTAGGAAGTTCGGTCGAACTTTTAGGAAGTTCAACCAAACTTTTGAAATTAATTTGACCAAACTTTTTCTGTCGCTTGTCGAACTTATTATGTCGTCAACATTGATGGCACCGGTAACCAGATTTTTGTTCGAAGATAGAAAAAATGACAATAAAAGTTCGGCCGAAATTTTTCTTATAAATATAGTGGCCATCAAAACCTGAAAAGTTTTTCAGAGGTTTTTTAGAAATTTTTTATCGTTGTGCAAATTTTGGAGAGGTAACTGTTTGGTGTTTCTGTGTATTTTTTTTTTGTTTTTTGTGTTTGTGTTTATTTATTTTTGGTTTTTATTTGTTTGAACGTGCTAACCTCATTATGTTTGCAGTGATTTTGCAGGATTCCTCCTCTGCTTGTCCTTGGCATCCTCATCTTTCCTCCTCTACTCATCCTCGGCCCTGAGTTTTCGTCTACAACTTGGCTTGATGCCTAGTGAGCCCTGGTATTGCACCAAGAGTGCGGCAACTCCCAGGGGTTGATCTAATTTACTTTATCAACCCAGGGTTCGTACAAACTTTGAGGTGACAGTGCTATATACACAACATATGCATTATGTTCATCTCATCCACTTCTGCTTCATGAAAGGGTGCTATTCCTTAAATTATGAGAACAATTGGAAAGTAAATTGCTGGAAGGAAATGACAGAAAGGAAACTGAACTAAATTGCTAGAAAGGAATGCCAAGAATCAAACTAATTCAATTTGCAGAAAATAGATAGCAGAAATGAAATTAATTCTAAACCACATTTAACTTGGCCAAATGGCTAAATGCACTCTACCTATCCTATGATCTATCTACCATACTCCTATCCATGCAAATAAACTATCCATGCCTTAATTTTAATTAAAAAGAATTAATTTGTAGATTAGAGGGAAGAAAAAGGGCTAAGAGGGCTAATAGGGGTTTAACACATGAAATGAGGTTTGGAAGCAGAAAGAGGGGGTTAAACCCTTAGAAAAATTTATGATAGCATGAGAAATGGCTTTGGAGTGGATAGAGGGGGTTAAACCCTTACGAAACCTTATTATAACGCAAGAAATGACTTCAGAGTGAGAAGAACTCAAAAATGCAATGGTGGAATGTGATGGATAGAAAATGTTACGATGTGCATTGTTGCAATCGCAACTCCGAAAGTTTAAATGGATGGCAGTAAGGACTTAACGGGATGAACTAAATGGTGCGCAGTGGGAAGTGCGAAGAGTGATGTGGCAGGTCGGGAATCACAATATCGCAAGTTTACAAGGATAGCAGTAAGGATTAACAAGAATAAACTAAATGGTGGGCAGTGCGAAGTGTGACATGGCGGGTCGCGAATCACAATATCTCAAGTTTACAAGGATAGCAGTAAGGATTAACGGGAATAAACTAAATGGTGCACAGTGCGAAGTGCGAAGAGTGACGTGGCGGGTCGCAAATCGTAATATCGCAAGTTTACAAGGATAGCGGTAAGGATTAACAGGAATAAACTAAAATGTGTGAAGTGCGATTTGTGCTGCGGTAAAGGTTACGGGTAGTGATTTGTGAAGTGATAAGTTCTACGGGATGCGATTTGTGATGTGGTAAGCTTTGCGGGATGCGATTTTCGATGTGGTAAGTTCCACGGGATGCGATGTGCGATGGGGATGATGTGGCGGTGGAAAAAGCTAAGAGTTATGATTTGCAATTTTGCAATCGCAAAGAATGAGCGATGAGTGTTAACGGTAGAAGGTAATTGGTCCGAGGTGTGATTTACGATTTCGCAATATCGCAATCGCAAGGAATGGGCGATAAGTGTTAAGATATTCGTTGAATGTTGCGATTGCAAAGTGCGACGTACGATGGTGGGAGTCTTGAGGATCAAAGGTGGAGATTGGGTTTTCGGTGGTTTTGTATGGTTTTTCACGTGTTTTTTGTAAAAAGGGTAAGGCAGCTGTGAACGGAGAAAAATAGAGAAGTAAGGCTGAAGAGCTTAAGGGTGTTCGAAAGAAGGTAAGTGCAGTGCTAAGGTGAGAAGTAAAGGAGGGAAATGGTAGCATAATAGCAGTGCTCAGAAGTGAAGCACACATGCGGATTCATGTACAAGAAGCAGACAGAAATGAGGGATGAAATAGTGAAGGAAAGGCTTGGACTTGGTAATACAAATTCTTCCATGAACTCGAACAGAAAGAAATTTTGGCTTGTGGGAAGGTCTGCTCCTACTCGAACTCTATTGACAGAGATGAGAGGGGGGATACTTGACCATAGTTTTGGATTTTTTCCTCTATTTCACTATGCATAAGCAATTAAAACTATAGCAGCAAAAAAAAAAAATAGCAATGAAACTTATCGGAAGCAGATCTAACTTAAATGACAGACGCAAAACTAGCTAAATGACAGAAAGGAAAATATAATAACCCATGAGCCTAGCCGTCTAAACTTAAATCAATAAAATGAAATAAGTCTTCTCATTTCATAAAAGAATAACTGCATACATCTCTGAAAATTTTGATCCAAAAAAAAAGCTTCAATAATTTTGAACGGAAGCGAGACTAGGATAGACTAAATCTTCCTAGCTCTAGCTCTGCTCTATTTATTATATAGGTCAGCTACCAACAACTCCCTAGAAAATGGTGATTGAGTCCACTGGACTCCAAGTAAACCAAGATTGAGTGCTCTCCTCTTTGAGTTGCTTGGCTGCCTCTGGAATTCGGATTGCTGGAGAGAATCCTTGGGGATCCTTCGGCTGCTTGTGGAATTCGAATTGCTGGAGAGAATATTTGGGATCCTTCGGCTGCCTTTAAGGGTGGACAATCTTCCTATACTTTCTCCTTGTTGTCTCCTCCAAGTCTTTGTGATAAAATATTTATAAAAATGCTTAAAAAATCATGTTTTTCTACACTCAACCTTATATTAGGCACTCAAAGTATGTTAGCTTTAATCACCACCTATACTAGCACCATAAACCCAAATAATAATAAAAACGCAAGAAAAAGAGATCTAAAAAGGCAAAAAGGTGACTATTAACCCCTCCAAATATGTTTAATGATGGAGCTCATCAGCGCCCTCGTCCTCGGCTCGACTCTGCGTCCTCGTCTTCTCATCCTCGGCTCTGCATTTTTCTACAGCTCGGCTCGACATCCTCGACCTCGACTCGACGTGCTCATCCTTCTTTTTCCATGTCGGTCACCGAGTATTTCAAATTTTTAGAAAAAAAATAGAAGAGGAAATATTTGATTCGGAAATACTAAACACCATAAAAAATGAAACACCAAATTTGATTCAGAAATACTAAACCCTAATCTTATTGACATAATTAGGAAATTTCTTAAAAGTTAAACTAACTCATAACTAGGCCCCCTTTTTTATTAAAACTTTGTTCTATGAAGGCTCGACTCTTGCATTATTGTTAATTCTCTTTCTCACCACAGGCGAAGGAAAGTATTGACATGTGGTATGTGTCACTTTTGCAATACTAGGGAGCTTCTTAAGACAATAACTTTATCTTCTTCTGGAAGGTTGTTTTTAAAGCTCATTTCCATTTTTGAATTGTATTAGGCCTTAATTTAAAAGCCGTGATGATATGGCTATTGCATTATCATTGTTACTTGAAAAAATAACAAGAGCAGATACGACTATATGTCACTTTTGCAATTTAGAGGCAGTATATGTCACTTTTGCAATCTTAAAGAGTTTTTTCAGATTGTAATTGTCTTATGGATGGTTGTTTTCAAAACTGATATTCCCTAGATTATTTCTTGCATTTGTTTTTGTTTTATTATAAGTTTGATGAGATTTTATCTTGGCAAACCAAGGAAGGCCTATTTTTGAATTTGTAAATCCTATGAAAACTATACCTAAATACAAAATGTATGAACACTATTTCTAAAGTCAATCTGGAACTTCAGTATCCCATGTAGTTTCATGTCCATTAGTGATCAGGGTCATGGACTTTACAATTCCATCCTTAGAGAATAATCAAAACTTTGTTTTTAAAGAAGTCACATCCAGATGCATATACTTGTTCTAGTGTAAGTGTTTATTGTCTATGGATGGTTTCTTTTAAAGCTCATTTCCATGTTTGAATTGTATGAAGCCTTAATTTAAAAGCAGTGATGATATGGCTATTGCATTATCATTGTTACTTGAAAAATTAACAAGAACATATTCGAGTATATGTCACTTTTGCAATCTAGAGGTAGTATATGTCACTTTTGCAATCTTAAAGAGTTTTTTTTCAGATTGTAATTGTCTTATGGATGGTTGTTTTCAAAACTGATATTCCCTATATTCTTTGTTGCATTTTTTTTTGTTTTATTATAAGTTTGATAAGAATTTGTCTTGGAAAACCAAGGAAGGTCTGTTTTTTAATTCACAAATCCTATGAAAATTGTACTTGAATACAAACTATATGAACACTATTGCTAAAGTCAATCTGGAACTTCAGTGTCCCATGTAGTTTCATGTCCATTAGTGATCTGGGTCATGAACTTTAAAATTCCGTCCTTAGAGAAGAAATCAAAAACTCTGTTTTTAAAGAAGTCGCATCCAGATGCATATACTTGTTCTAGTGTCAGTTTTTATTGTATGATGTATAACCATTCAATGAATATTTGAATGACGGTATTGACATTCTCTTGGTGATAGAGACATTGACCTTGATGAATGACATGACAATGAAATTGATGTGACGGTGAAAACTCCAATCTGGATGATAGTGATAACAATATGTCTATAGTATTCTTATGACAGTGATGTGGAGACCTATGTATACTTGTCTGTTGTTGGATTGGTCCTAGGTGGCCTAATGTGATTAATGTCGCATGATATATGCCACTTTTTCAATCTTAAAGAGTTTTTTTCAAATTGTAATTGTCTTATGGATGGTTGTTTTCAAAACTGATATTCCCTTTCAAATAGTTAGAAGCTTTAATTTAAGAAAAAAACCAGTGGTGGTATGACTATTCTCAGCTAGGATAGACCAGCACTATAATGTGTGACTTCTACAATTTTAAGGAATCTTAAAGCAATATCTTGAAGAGTACATGGTACTTTTCCAACTTCTTTGTTTATTCACTAGTACTCTATGTCCTTGAGTTTCCAAGTCTTGAATGACTATTTGAACCATTTCTGCAATTCAGATTATCTTGTTAGCATATGTACATGATATAAAAATTCATCAGGAATATGAGACAACAATGTTTAGGAAAATAATACTTACAACAATGTTTTTCATACAATGAATTTTTTCTGTATTAATAATTACATCATCATGATTGAGTATAAATTTTCCTTCAACATTGAAGTCACACAACTTGTATATAACAATAATTTTTTCTTTTAGATATTCTACATAGGATAGAGATGTCAAATCTGGAAATAATCTTCTTAAAGCAACATCTTGAAGAGTACATGGTACTTTATCAAATTCTTTGTTTAGTAGTATCTGTCCTTGAGTTTCCAAGCCTTGAATGACTATTCGAACCATTTCTACAATTCAGATTATCTTGTTAGCATATTTACATGATATAAAAATTCATGAGGAATATGAGACACCAATGTTTAGGAAAACAGTACTTACAACAATGTTTTTCATATAGTGAAATTTTTTTTTCTGTATTAATAATTACATCATCATGATTGAGTATACATTTTCATTCAACGCTGAAGTCACACAACTTGTATATAAAAACACTTTTATCTTTTAGATATTCTACATAGGATAGAGATGTCAAATCTGGAAATAATCTTCTTAAAGCAATATCTTGAAGAGTACATGGTACTTTTCCAACTTCTTTGTTTAGTAGTATCTGTCCTTGAGTTTCCAATTCTTGAATGACTGTTTGAACCATTTCTGCAATTCAGATTATCTTGTTAGCATATTTACATGATATAAAAATTCAAGAGGAATATGAGACAACAATGTTTAGGAAAATAGTACTTACAACAATGTTTTCATATAGTGAATTTTTTCTGTATTAATAATTACATCATCATGATTGAGTATAATTTTCCTTCAACACTGAAGTCACACAACTTGTATATAACTACAATTTTCTCTTTTATATATTCTACATAGGATAAAGATGTCAAATCTGGAAATAATCTTCTTAAATAAATATCTTGAAGAGTACATGTACTTTTCCAACTTCTTTGTTTAGTTACTAGTAGTATATGTCCTTGAGTTTCCAAGTCTTGAATGACTATTTGAACCATTTTTTCAATTCAGATTATCTTGTTAGCATATTTACATGATATAAAAATTAATGAGGAATATGAGACAACAATGTTTAGGAAAATAGTACTTACAACAATGTTTTTCATATAGTGAAATTTTTTTGTATTAATAATTACATCAGCATGATTGAGTATATAATTTCCTTCAACAATGAAGTCACACAACTTGTATATAACAACACTTTTGTCTTTTAGATATTCTACATAGGATAGAGATGCCAAATCTGGAAATAATCTGCTTAAAGCAATATCTTGAAGAGTACATGGTACTTTTCCAACTTCTTTGTTTAGTCGTATCTGTCCTTGAGTTTCCAAGTCTTGAATGATTGTTTGAACCATTTCTGCAATTCAGATTATCTTGTTAGCATATTTACATGATATAAAACTTCATGAGGTATATGAGACAAAAATGTTTAGGAAAATAGTACTTACAACAATGTTTTTCATATAGTGAAATTTTTCCGTATTAATAATTACATCATCATGATTGAGTATAAAATTTCCTTCAACACTGAAGTCACACAACTTGTATATAAAAACACTTTTCTCTTTTATATATTCTACATAGGATAGAGATGTCAAATCTGGAAATAGTCTTCTTAAAGCAATATCTTGAAGAGTACATGGTACTTTTCCAACTTCTTTGTTTAGTAGTATCTGTCTTTGAGATTCCAAGTCTTGAATGACTGTTTGAACCATTTTTGCAATTCAAATTATATTGTTAGCATATTTACATGATATAAAAATTCATGAGGAATATGAGACAACAATGTTTAGGAAAATAATACTTACAACATTTTTTTTCATATAGTGAAATTTCTCTGTATTAATAATTACATCATCGTAATTGAGTATGAATATTCCTTCAACACTGAAGTCACACAACTTGTATATAAAAACACTTTTTTATTTTAGATATTCTAAATCTGGAAATAATTTTCTTAGAACAATATCTTGAAGAGTACATGGTACTTTTCCAACTTCTTTGTTTAGTAATATATGTCCTTGAGTTTCCAAGTCTTGAATGGATGTTTGAACCAATTCTACAATTTAGATTATCTTGTTAGCATATTTACATGATATAAAAATTCACGAGGAATCATTTTCTACCTATCAATCTGTCCAACCTGAAAGAATTTTCATATCCAATCAATTTCTACTTGCAGTCTGTCCTCCATGGCAGAATTTTCATTCAGCCAAACAACTGTGAGTATTCGATCACAAGGTTCTAGTGTCATCATAGTAGAATTCTCCCATTTCTTCTATTTTATTGTAGCCATCATCAGTCCATGCTATACAGATCCATAATCTCACCTGTATCATAAACATAAAGTCACCACGAGATGTTCCAATAAAAAATTGAAATCTATATAATTTAGAAACCAGATTGAACAACTATGAGATTATTATCATAATGCTTAGCACTTGTATGTAGTAGCAACCAAAATTCATTGTGGGATTACATATCCAATCAATTTATACAACTATGAGAATTTAGAAACCATATTGAACAACTATGAGATTATTATCATAATGCTTGGCGCTTGTATGTAGTAGAAACAAATATTCATTATGGGATTACATATCCAATCAATTTCTACCTGCAATCTATCCTCCCTAAAAAAAAATTCATTCAGCCAAACAACTGTGAGTATTCAAGTATATAAACTTTTATTGCCATATTTCCAGAAGCTTTTGAAATGATCTTAGAATTATGACATACCGATCATTCCATTGTTTTAATCTATAAACATATTAAATGAAATGAAGTTTCATTGACTATATATGCATTACTATAATAGAAAAGCATTCACACATGCATTCAAACATATGCGCTAATAATCATTTATATACCATCAAACTTTTCACATCCGCATAATATACTTCATGCACAGTCATACTTCTTTTACATTCACCAAAATCACTCACTACACCCTTGCACGACATTGAATACCATCCCATGATGCATACCATACTCATCCATCTTGATATATGTATCTTGGCTAACTATGTATCATTGTCTTCATCATTTTCACTTCCTATAAATTTCACACATCCTCCAAGAATCTAGACTTACATATGCTATAATAATTACAATATATCCCATGTCATACCATCCTCCTTGATCAACTTCAACATTCATTCAACTCTTCAACACATTTGGACACCTTCTTCTTCAATCACCACACACGAGGAATTTACCCTCTCATCACTGCTCAACAATCCCTGAAGAGCCCTTCCTTTCACTACTGAACAATAATTCAAGAAACTCTTCCTTCTCTTAACCAACTCAACATGACATATTATCATATGAATGCATAAAAAGTAAATTTTCACAATTTTTAAATGTCTGCTTTCTTCCTTTACCATACCCCTACCTAGGTATCAATTCACATACATGAATTCAGATGCCATCACATACATATCAATTGAGATATTGAAGCATAACTCAAGGAATTCTTACCCAATTCCTTTAAGCTCACATGTTATATTTGCATGAACAATTCATACCTATACGGTTTCCATCAATATATCTAATGTTACTGATCAATACATCTAATGTTACCTGATCAATAGCATTAGTGTAGCAACAACATTATTATCATGATTTGGGACATCATCTTCCACGTTGTTTCTTTGATCTGGTGAGCTCCAATGCTTTGAAGGAGGTTGATTGGATTTTCGTTAAGGATTTCCAATAGCCCCTGTACTTTTTAATAGCAAGGATGCTTTCAAAATCACATGTGTCATGCTAGTATTTTTTTCCTTGCTCTCAGACAGCAAGCTATTCATCACATTTAGGAGACTCGGCTAGAAAATATTGGTGGTTCCCCCACTTCTTGTGTTCCACTTTTTAAGACTGCTTCATTAATGTCAAAAAATTCCAATAGGTTATAATTAATAAAATACAAGTTTGTGTCTATCGTCTCATAGGGGTCCACTATCACCTAACCAACCATAATGGATAGGATACATGTTTTTAATCATTTTCATTGGCATTAAACTATTATAAAACTTTTAGCTAAATGTAGGGATGGTCCTAGTGTTTTTGGAAGCAATGTGCATGTCATTTCTCCCATAAACTTTAAGGAATTTTCAATAAATGTTCATTTAATATTTTATTGTGGTCCTATTTTTTTAGAAACCATGTACATGTCATTTCTCCCATAAACTTTAAGGCATTTGAAATAAATGTTCATTTAATATTTTATTGAATTTGTTTTTTTTTTTTAGGGATAAAAAAGTCCACTAAACATGGATAAAAAATGGACATTATGCATAGATATTTCTTGTTATCCCAATCCAGGGAAAACAATGATTACATATGTGTTATGCAATATTGCGAATATCAAAGTCCTCCAAAGGAAAATGAATATAGCTAGAAGAACAACAAACAATGAAGCATATTATATTGCATTAATAGAAGGATTGGGAACATCTAGGGAGTATGGATCAAATGGAATTTTATTTTTCACCAATTCTGAACTTGTGTGCAACGAGATGAAATGCGTGTACCAAGTTAAGAAGGAGAGGCTAAAACAACTGCATGGAAAAGCAAACAATATTGTTAGACAATTTCAATAATTTAGAATAATACATCGCGCAAATGTTAATAATATGTCTGGTGAATTATTGTATGGGGCAATGCCAATTTAAGGTTCATATGTAAAAAATGAATTAGTGTTGAGATGCTCTCAATCAAAATTTATTGATGGAAATCGTAAGATATATTTGATATGTCTGTTTTTTTTAGTTATAAATGTGTCATTTTTATTGACCATGTGTTTTTTTCAATTATATACCAAGTGTGCTCCCACCATGTAAGCACAACTTGGTGAACTTCATGTTTTAGAAAAATTTGTATTTAATTTTCAAAATGTGCACTCACTATGTAAGCACAACTTTATGAACTTCATGTTTTAGAAAATTTTGTATTTAATTTCAGAATGTGTAGGACTTCAACAAAATTTTGTTTAAATAGTCAAGCGAGTTTTACACATCAATTTGTGCTTTGAAAGCTTTGTGTTTTACATAATTTGTGTTCAAGTTTTGCTCCAACATGTGTATATTACATCAATTTTTTGAATTCTTTTGATTTTTTTTTTAAATAGTAATTTTAAAAATAATTGCAAATGCACAAGGTAACCTTTTAAACATCATGTATTTATGTATTTGTAGATAGATCCATATATATCATGGATGATCGTTTTCCACATGATTCTTTGAGGATTTAAACATCATGTGCATCTATGTATATATATATATATATATATATATATATATATATATATATATATATATATATATCATGGAGGATGATCATTTTCCATGTGATTCTTTGAGGCGAACATCAATAGAGTCTCATGCCTCTATGAGAGAGGGGCATCAAGGATCGGGGGATGTCCATCGTTTTCATGGTATTTATATTAAATGTGCAAGCTTTTAAATGACACTTGAATATATAATCATATCCCCATAAATATATGTATACATATGGAATTTATTTTTTATTGAATATATAATCTTATCTCCATACATACATGTATGCATATGGAATTGATTTTTTATCAATTTTGTGAGTTAAATTATTTTTTAATAAATTTTATTTTTTAGGAGTTCGGAGGAAAATAGTATCTACTCAATCAATGGAGCTTGGCCATGGTTCACGCAATCGTAGTATGGTTTACACTATCTACTCAATCATATGTATGTATATTTGAATTGATAAGAAATTCATATTTTTTCATGAAGCTTCCCTCTCGTCGCGTGAGGGTGGTGGTGGTGGTACATATTCCCATAGTGGCTAATCAATAGGTGGTGGAAAATCGTGTGATGGTGGTGGTACACATTCCCCTCATGTCCAATCAATGGGTGGTCATGTTGGTTCTCAACCAATGGGTGGTGGCCAATCAATGGGTGGTCATGCTACTTATCAACCATCTCCGGGTCGACATGATGCTACTCAGCCATCTTGAGATGGACATCAATCTGAATATTATTGTCATTCAATTATTAATTTGTTAAATTATTTATATAATTTTTTTCATGGTTAAAAAGAAAATTTATACAAATTTTTTCACATGTTTTTTTATTTATACATAATTTTATATATTGATGCAGAGGGTGAAAATGTTGCTTGAAAAAGGCGTAGGCCAGATCACGTAATTCAAAAAGAAGGTTATACACCAACCACAACTTATCCTTCTAAAATTCTCCATTATTTACCTTGGGAAACAAACATCCAACAATGCACATTACAAAGGTGAAAAAATATTTATTCAAAATTGAAGAAAGATCTCGTGTCTTTGAAACTCCCTGCAGAGAGTCGAGAAATCTTACAAATAGTTATGCACTCTTTAAGCACACATGTAGATGCTTACAAAAATATTGGGCCAACCACTGATACTTTTGTAGAAGTGATGAAGAAAATAAAGGAAACAGTAACAGGTCCCAATACATGGGACGATGTTAAAAACATAGTTACAAAAGAAATTGAAAATTTTATGTTTAATTTAAAATAAGGGCCGAAAATAAAGATGTTAAAGGTGCAATATTTCAAGCACCTTAATATAGCCTGCCATTTATATCATAGGCACCTTGCAGCCTATGGAAGAATACCATGGAATGACGAGGTTGTTGTTTATTTTGCAAAATTCTTTTTGGGAATGAAACCCAATTATAATGACCTTCCTTTTGAATTTTTTGGTCCTAGGAAAGGTCAATTATGTGACTGTAGGGGTGCTTAGAGTGATGCTGAGTTGCCTCGCCCTGAGCCACCATTGGTAAGACAACCTCCTTGTGTGGAAAATTTGTGGTCAAAGATGGATGCCACTTCTCAAATTAGTCGAGAAACAAGGGATGCCATCATAGAAAATGTTCAGACTGGACTTGGTGGAATTGATATTGGTATGAATCGACAAAGAGCACGAGATAATGCATGTGCTAATTTTGTGTATAGTACATATGATGAGATAGACAACATGAGTATTGAATAGCTTATAACATATGCAAAGCATTTTCACAATGGTTGGCAAGACTTAATTCTTCATGAGGAAGATGTTGTGGGATCGGTATGTGTTAATAGTTAGGGTGATTATTTTATAGTAATTTGTAATTTACATATACATGTCTATTTGTATGTGTTAATCTAACAAAAATGTATCATATGTTCACCATTTATAGTTAACATGCTTGTTGAATGAAAATTTTGATAATATCACTATCCAAGGTTCAGGTTCTGGCAATCAAGATGATATTTTGAGAAATGTTACTTTTTTTTAAGAGTTCATGATGTTGATGTACAATTATTATTCTATTATTATATCGGTATCATGATGACATATTTTTAAAATAAATAATTGTGTACACATGTATAGAATTAAATGTTAACAGATTCTGATTTTGTCCCATGTTTTTGCAATGGAGCCACCATATTCTTCCCTGTTAGGAGATGTACCAAATAATCCAGCACCACAAGTATTCAATTTTTCACTTATGTTTCAAGTTATAAATTGAAGTGAAAGTTTCATTAAAAATTGAGATCTAAATCTTGAGTTATTTTACAGTTTTAAAATTTTTGAATTTTAGGTTTGTGGAGATGATTTCCCTTCTCCAAAGACTTTGGCAATGGAGTGTATGATGGAGATAAGAACATCCAAACAATTTGAAGAAGAAGTTGTCTAACAATTTTTTAAATATTATTGCATTATTTTATGCATTTTTATTTGAAATTTTTTAATATATATATTGTACAGTTTATCCTGGAGGATGCATTGATGCAGGGCCAACACGAGACAATGGAGGGGGGCTACATAAGGGATTACATTAAATTATTATTATTATTATTATATTTTTTTTTCCTTAAATTTAGTTTGTTTTATTGAAGTTCTACATTCTCATTCAATTTTAAAACATTAAATTTTAATTTTAATACATGTAATATAAATTTATTATACATGTGTATATATATGCATATGCAATTAGGACCAACACGGGACAATAGAGGGGGAACTACATGAGGTATTACAAGATTTTTATTTTTTATTTTTTATGAAGTTCTACATTCTCATTCAATTTTAAAACATTAAATTTTAATTTTAATACATGTATATAAATTTCTTATACATGTGTATATATATGCAATTACAATTTTAAAACATTAAATTTTAATTTTAATACATGTATATAAATTTCTTATACATGTGTATATATATGCAATTACACATTGTGTAGGTTCCCCATTCTTCAGATGATAGCATAAGGAGGCTTCACGAAAATACATTGCGCCCAAATTCTCTATATAATTGATGCACACAACATTTTATTTTATCTAGTCTTTTTATAACTAAAACATGTGTCATATTTACTTTCTATATAACTTGATACTTGTAACACTTGATACATTGTTACATTTACTTTTATTGAATGATATAAATTATAGACATATTTTACATTTTGGATAGTTGAACTACATTTACTTTTATTGAATGATTTTAAATTTTGGACAGTTGTTACATTTTGCATGTGATCACAGGTTGTTACATAATGTTAACTTCGATGATCTTATATTATGTTTTGTTTTTAAAACTTGTTGTTTTGTAACTTGTTATTTAAAATGAATCTAGATTGAAATTGTAAATTACAAAACATATGTGGTACATGTTATGCATTTGAAAATGTGTGAATGTTATATAATTAGGTGTAAAATTCTATTAAAGTTCATATTTAGGTACATTTTGCATGATCATGTGTCATTTAAAACAATCATAAATGGTTTTACATATTTAAGTTCATGAAAATATGTAACAATGATTGAATTACATTTGCATTTAGTTGTTACATTTTGCATACATGATGACATGTCGTTATATTAATGTTAACTTAGATTCAATCTTAGATTAAATTTTTTATTTTTAAAACTCAATTTGTTTTGTCATTTGTTATTTAAAATGAATCTAGATTGAAATTGCAAATTACAAAACACATGTGGTATATGTGAAATGCATTTGAACATGTATGAATGTTATATAATTAGGGCATGTCTATTAAAATTGATATTTAGGTACATTTTTCACATGATCATGTGTCATTTAAAACAATCACAAATGGTTTTACATATTTAAGTTCATGAATATGTAACAATGACTGAAGTACATTTGCATTTAGTTACATTACATTTTGCATAAATGATAACATGTTGTTATAATGTTAACTTAGATTCAATATTAGATTAAATGTTTTGTTTTTAAAGCTCAAGTTGTTTGTCGTTTGTTATTTAAAATGAATCTAGATTGAAATTGAAAATTACAAAACACATGTGGTACATGTTAAATGCATTTGAACATGTATGATTGTTATATAATTAGGACATTTCAATTAAAATTGATATTTAGTTGTAAATTTTGCACATGATCATGTGTCATTTACAAAAATCATAGATATCTTAAGGTTTGTAGCTTTGTTTTCCTTATTCAAGAGCTTATCTAGGTGTTCATTGATTATCCCAAGCCAAAAATCTCGATCCTGCTCAATCTCTGATGCAAAATGTCATCTAGGTTTTGGTGTAATTGAGGAGGATAGGGTTCATTTTCCTATCTTTCCTGTCTTGTTGTTGCTCTTGTATTTGACCTCCTTGAATTGATATGAACATCCTTTTCCTCTAGCTGATTTTTTTGTTGATGGTGAGTCTATTTGCACTTGCCTTGTTGAACTAGGGTTTTCCTTAGCTCTCTTTTTTCTTGTTGTAAGAATGCCACCATGTGGTTGGCTTTAGAAAGGTCATCTTGTAACTCTTTGATCTGTGCCTGCTTCTCCTTGATAATGTCTGCATGGTCAAGTATTTCTTCTTCATGAGTCATATTTTCATCATTTTTGTGTACATGGCTAGACATTATTACACCGGGAACTAGATTTGCAAAATTAGGGTTAGGAATATGAAAAAGAAGCTTAAGAAAACCCTAATTAAGATTAAAAAGAGATGTAACCTTGATTTTCTTGATAATGCATCATTAGTTGTCTACGCCATCACTGAGAAAGACAAAAGAAAGAAATTTGAAGAAATTTTGGGTAAATTTGGCAAATTTTGAAGTTTTTGGAAATTTATGATGCACAAAAGTGCAACGAGCTCACATTGGGCTTCTTCTCAGAGCATCAAAATGAGGTAAAATTCACATGTGTGGATAGCTCTTGGCTAGTACATCATGGATATGTGCTTGGTTTTGCATGACAACCCACAAATTTCAAGAAAAATCCAAAAAACATGCAAAATTTCATGTTTCTGCCACCTTTCTGGACCCCACGCTGCGCTTCTGGAGTAGTCAACATGGTTACCGATGAAATAGGCAACTGCACTGGTACCTACTTTTTTTGGTAGCATAAAAAGCACCCGATTTTGAAAAGTGGTGATGCAGAATCACCCGTTTTTTTGTGTGCATATTTTTGACACTCTAATATTTTTATTTATGAAGTATGAATATTTTTTTTTAAATGTTAGTGATTTTCATGCTAATTTTGAAACGTATCGATGCAGCATCAACTTTTTTTTTTTAGAATGGTGATTTTCATGTTGGTAATAAAACACAAAAATAAAACAAGAAAAACATGACAAACAAAACTTAGATTAAAAAAAAAAAACATAAAAACATTTTTTTCTAAATTATTTAAAAAAACCATATAATTAAAAAAAAAAAAAAAAATAGAAAATTTAAAAATAATTAAAATTACAAAATTAAAATTTAAATACAAAAACTAAAATACAAAATTAAAAAATAATTTAAATTTAAAATTTAAAATTTAAAAAAAAAAAAAAATAAGAAGGAAAAAAATACAAACTAAAAAAAAAAAAATAATAATAATAATAATAAAAAATTGAAAAAGAAAAAAAAAAAAAAAAAAACTATCATTAAAAAACAAAAAATAATGAAAAAAACCATTTGCAAATAATTAAAAAACAAATATATATAAATTTAATGTTTTTTTTTTAATGAAACAATTTATAAAATTTTAAAATGAAAAAATAAATAAACTCAAAAAATAAATTAATTAATTAATTAATTAAATTTTAATAAATAAATTTTAAATTTTAAAAAATAATTAATCTAAAAATATTAAATTTAAAAACAAAATTAAAAAATAAATAAAACAAATTAAATTTAAAATATAAAAATTGAATTATATATATATATATATATATATATATATATATATATATATATATATATATATTGAAATTAAAAAAAAAAATCAAATAAAAAAAAATTTAAATCTAATAATAAAAATACAAATTAAAAAATAAAATTCAATATTAAATTAAATTAAAAAAAAAAAAATAGGAAATTTAATTTTTTTTTTTTTAATTTTTTTTTTTTTTTTTTGCATTGTGAGGGTGGCGCCGCGCAAGTGGCGGTGGAGGCCGGCCGCTAGGTGGGCGGGGAGGCTGCTCGGAATCGACCTCTTGCCCAGGTAGCAGCGGAGGCCGGTCGCTGGGCGGGCGGGGCATGCATCCTCCCTGCCTGCCCAGCGTCTGGCCTCCACTGCCACCTGGGCGACGCCACCCTCACGCAGGCCAAAAAAAATTTTTTTTTTTTTTTAAATTTAATCATTCTTTTTTTTTTGTTTATAATTTTTATTAAATTTTGTATTTTATTTTATTTAATTGATTTTTTTTTCATATTTTTTCTTTATTATTAAATTTTATATTTATTTTTTTAATTTAATTTTATAAAATTCAATAAATTTTGTATTTTGTATTTTTTTTTTTTTAAATTTGAATTTAATATTTATTTTTTTAATTTTTAATTCTTTTTTTTTTTTAATTACATAAAATTGTATATTTTTTATTTGAATTAAACTTGTGTATTTAAAATTAGATTTTTTTTTTCCGGATGCGGATGGCATTCAGAATTAATGGGCCACATGGCCCCGTCCTCTTCCCAAAAGGTGAGGCGTGTGGAGGCCACATGGCTCACCACACCGCCATCAATTCTGCATTCAATACTATTGATCGCCATTACTGCCCTCCCCCGCGGCGGCGATACATCTATTCTACTCTGCCTGGCCTCTGCTCAATGGACGCCGATTCCTCTTTCATTACGCTTGCAGACCCTCCGGGCGACTGGTTGGCTCCTCTGGCCGGTGTATGCCCTGCTCTTTGCGCTGAACCAAGTTCTCGCACGAGCACGGGCCGTCGTTGCTCCCTCTATTGCTGTATTGAATTTCTGCCGGGAGTGCATTTTACTAACAGCAACTTCTGCCCTGGATTGTTTCACAATTCTCAGTCTCCGCCTAGCTCTCTGATTCTTCAGGCTCACAGGGGTGCGCACTGGGCTCAGCCTTCTCCTGATTTGGTTTCTGCTTCAGTCCTTCATCCAACGCAGGACACCAACAATTCGGCATCAGTCATGCCTCGGCTCCAACAGCGGATGACTGCCCGACGTGGAGGCTTCCGTGGAAGCTCTGCTGCTGATCACACCTTTTCTAGCAGACATGGCTCGGATTCTCCTTCTGGTCCTCATGGCCGTTTGGCCTCTTCCCCTCAGCACGATTCCCCTCCTGGCTCTTTCACCTCCGCCCCTCAGCCCTCTCGCAGTCTTTTCACCCGTTAAACCACGCAGAGAGCTGAATTGACTTTCGACAGTGTTCTTAACCGACCCTCTATTACTGCCTATATTACTGTTACTCTGAGCGAGGAGGCCTCACTCTGCTCTCATCCCTAGCCCGACTCCTCTTCTGCTTCCCTTGACCCTACTCCCACCTCCCTCGCGCCTCGCTATACCTCTGCAGCTACGCCTCCCGCTGACCCGAGCTACCCCCCGATTCATCCCTCTCCCTCCCCGGGCCTTCCTTCCTTGCAGGTGCACACTGATGGTGTCTTGAGTCCTGAGGATCCCCTTCCAGACGCTGCTGTGGACGACCCCGAAGCCTACTTCGGTTGTCCAATCGAGGAGGAGCATCCCTCACCGGTTCACTCCAACTGAACTTGCTATGAATAGAACCAGTATGATTTCTGAACTTGTATACGTCCATAGAGTTGCTGGTCTTTTATACTGCACAACAGATAGTAATAGTTTTTTTCCTTTGATAGTGATAGTTCTCTGTAGACTCATAACAAACAGTATGACTACTCCATCGGTTTCCCATACCAAGGGCAGTGTGACAGACACTTCTAAGCTGGTTTCCCTATATGGGCAGCATATTTTTGAGATCATGTATGGTTTGCAAGCCCAGTTTCAGGCTATCAAAGCTGAGCTAAGGCAGTTTTTGTACCATAATATTTAGTTAATAGAATTAGTCAAATTTGGAAAAGAAAAAAAAAATTAGATTTTTTTTTTTTAATTAAACTTAATTTTTTTAAATTAATTTGTTTTTCATTTTTTTTTTTAAATATATATATATATATATATATTTTTTTTTTCCATTTTCCATTTTTAATTGATTTTTAAAGTTTTTTAACTTTTTATTTTAACAATGTTTTTTTTTTCTTTTTATATTTAAAATTTATTTTTTATTTCAAAATTTATTTGTTTATTCATTTATTTATTAAAATTTAATATTTTTGTTTTTAAATTTAATTTGTTATTTTAATATTAATATGTTTTTTTTTAAATTCAATAAAATCTAATATATATATTATTAATATATATATTATTAATATATATATATATATATATATATATATATATATATATATATATATATATATATATATATATATATATAATTTAAATTTAATTTATTTTTTTTAAATTTATTTGCTTTTAAAATATATATATATATATATATATATATATATATATATATATATATATATATATATATATATATATATATATATATATATATATATATATTTAATTTAATATTTTTATTGTATTTTTTTTTTATTTTTTCTTTTTTCATTTTTAATTTTTATTTTAAAGTTTTAAATTTATTAAAATTTATTGATGATGATGATGATGGTGGTTAACATCCACTAAGACCAATCTTTGGTCTATCGAACCTAAAGAAAAGAGTTATTTAGTTTGATTTAAGATTTTATTCCTATGCTCAAAAAGCTTGGAGAGAAGCCTCCCGAGCTCACTATAATTTTGACATCTTAAAAGGATAGGAAGGTCAGTGTTGCAACAAAGATTATGAAATTGAGCTCTAATGTGGTTGTACGCGGGGCACTCTAAGAGGAAGTGATTTTCATCCTCGATGTTCATATTCTCACAGAGATGGTAGATCCTTTCCATCCATGGTGTTTTAGGAACTGTCCAACGACCTGTTTCACTATGGAGCTCATGAGAGTTCGTTCTAATCTTGGCTATATTAATTTTCTTCTCTGAGCTAGTTAAAACAGATAGATACTTTTGATATTCTAGGGTGGGGTTGATGACCTCCTTATAATATCTTAATTTTCTTTTAGCTGCTATATCTTTCTCACACCACATTTTTTCTTTGAACTTAGAAGTACCAATTTTTTTAATGTTATTAATGTTTTGCAATGCAACATTCTCGTCGATCTCCCAATGGTTTAACCAGGCCCTGGTGTCTTTATACCAACCTCGTTTAAGCCTTAGGTGGTTTTGGCTGGAATTTAAAGCTAGCTTAGGAAGTCTATGGTCTCCTATGCTATTGAGCTTGTGCTTGTACAACATAAGCCTAGTCATAGCTAGGCTCTCGATAGCGGAAAGACCCACTTCTATAAGGAGAATAGGATAGGGTGTATTACTTTTAATTTTAAGGTTATAAGTTATAAAACCCTTCTGGATTTGCTCAATCTTTCTCCAGGATTCTCTGGAGATGCTGCAACCCCAAACCTCACATCCATATAAGATAACAGGAGTGACTAAAGTTTCAAAGAGAATCTTCTTTCTATCCCACATTATGAGGTTTGTCATTTTACAATTATTTTCAAGACCAAAATAAGCTTTCCACCCCCCATTAATCCTTTTCTGAATGCTATAGTTCCAGTTGAGCTTGTGATGAATATCAATTCCTAGGTACTTGTTAGAAGACACTTCCTCCAAGTTACTATTGTCATAAATAAAATTAGCGTAAGTGTCCTTCTTGGATTTGATAATCATAACTTTTGTTTTGTCAGTGTTAATAGACATACCCATCGTAGAGCAGAAATCCTTAAGAAGTTTAAGTTTCTTATCAAGATCAAATGGGCACCTTGCAAGAAAAACAATATCGTCAGCATAGAGAAGAAGGATGATGACTATCCCAGCTAAGATCGTGCCAGCACATCTTGCTTCCTCTAAACAACCTTCTAGCTTATCGATGTAAATTCCAAATAGGGTAGGGGAGAGGGGGCAGCCTTGTTTAACTCCGATATTACACTTAATATATTTCGACCACACTTCATTGCTCTTTAACTTTGCAATTACATTCTCATATAACCTTATAGCAGTCGCTCTTAGTTTGAAAGGAAAATTTAGCTCTTCTAATCTATTCCATAGGTTGTTTCTAAGAACCATATCGAAAGCCTTTCTAAAGTCCACAAAGCAACAGAAGAGATTGGATTTATCATTGCGGCATTCCTCCACAATGATCCTAAGCGTAACGAGGTGGTCCGTTGTTGAGTGTTGCCTTCTAAAACCCGCTTGGCCTTTAGCCCGCTTACCTTCACTTTCAAGTGAAATGCTCAAATTATTTTCCAAAATAATACCATATAACTTGGCTAAGAGAGGGCTGATCATAATTGTCCGATAATTAGAGGGGTTATTTGTATCCCCGCTTTTAAAAATTGGGATAATGAGGCTCTGAGTCGAACGTTTAGGGAACCCTTGCTTGACCGCTTGGTTGAAAAGCTTGTGGATGTGGGGGATGAGGACAGGACCTCCCATTTTTAAGATTTCTGCCTGGTAACCTTCAATGTCTTTAGCTTTCCCATTTGCCAGGTGTTTAACCCCAAAATCAATGTCTTTTAATGAGAAAACTTCTTTCGTTGTGAGCAGGGTTTCAAAATCCCTGGCATTTGGAGATTCATAATGCTTTTTAAGATAGGAATTCCAGTCGTGTAAAGCAATTTTATTATTATCTTTAGTTTTCCTAGTTAGAGTCTGCCTCCAGAATTTCTTAGGAGCCACCTTAGAGAGGTGTAATAGATTCTCTTGTCTTTTACGAATATGTTAGCCACCTATAATATTTTGTTATACCAAAAGGTGGCTAAGATCTTTTTTGAGCCTCCAAGGAACAAATTTTATCACTAAAAAATGTTGGCTCTTGAAGACTCCTTGTAGGCCTCATGCCTCTGTCCAAAATCTTCATCACTTTCCCTATTAATTCTGTTGATTTCCTGTAAGAAACTGCTGAAGAAACCATCATTTTTCCCCTTTCTCCCACTCATAACTAACCTTCATTTACTCCCCCTTTTCTCCATATTATTTCCCTACTTTTCATAAGTTTCTCCTTCCATTCATAAAAATCCTCCTGACATGGTTTAAAACTTCTTTTTGAGTTGTGCCGGAACCCCCAAATCCATTTAAAACCTTGAAATTTGGCCTATGATCAAAGTCAGGTTCGTGGTTGTCTAAGATGTCAAAACTTATTATTTCGTTGTATAAAGGGAGATCGGAAATAACATAGTCTACCACGCTAACTTCTCACTTTTGAAACTTTTTGCACTTAGGACTTTCCCCTCAAGTAACATTTCATGCTCAACCATCCAAAACAAAACAAAACCCCTGGCCTTCATAACTAGCCTAATATCATCACCTTAAGCTTTTCAAAGACAATATCCATCTTTGTACATATTGGAGAGATCCCTCTCCGGATTCAGGAGGGCTAGATAAGTCCCAAAAGTTTAGTTTAAATGATCAATGTCTGGCAGTTGGACTTAAGGACTCTCCCAATCTTGCTAATAAATTACAGAGACCTAACAGAATATATTGCCTTTTTTTCCTTTTAGTTAGGGCTTTGTAGATTTTTATCTTGTCAATTTTGAGAGATTCGTCAACAGCTTTCTTAATTGCTCTCCTCGCACTTTTACAATCTTTGTCATACCATGGGTTGGTTTTGCTATTTCTTTTATTACTAGAGACTTCAATTGAGAACTTGTTAATAGAATATGAGAGGGTTGTAGTAAAATTATGATAGAGGTCATCTATGTTGTCTATACTAGATAAAGGAAGCAAATTAGTTTTAAATTCATTTATAAAGAGATCATTTTTATTTCTATCAAAGATTAAGTTCTTTTGACTATAAGGGTTATCTTCTATGGGATCTCTATGCATGACAAAATTGGGAGTTATGAGTAAAGGCCTATGATCAAAGTCAGGTTCGTGGTTGTCTAAGATGTCAAAACTTATTATTTCGTTGTATAAAGGGAGATCGGAAATAACATAGTCTACCACGCTACTGCCAAGCCCATGGATGCAGGTCATCTAGCTAGAATTTGGCCACTTCGTTAGACCGTTGCAAATTATGAAATCCTGAGCACTACAAAGCTTGACTAGCTCCGTCCCAAACAAATTATCCCCAAGGTCTTCAGAGCTCCTTTTGTACCGGCTAGCTAGAGAAAGGTCTTCGTCTAACCAAAGAGGATTGGGGTTGGAATGATTGCTTAGAAGAATATATTTCTTTAAATTTAATTTTTTATTTTAAAAATTATTTTTTTTGTTTTTAATTTAATAAACAATTTCTTTTTATTTTTTAAATTTAATTTGTATATTTTATTTTTTATAATTTGCTTTTTTTTAACTTGTTTTTTTTTTAATTTAATATTTTTATTTTGTCTTCTTTTTCTTTTCTTTTTTATATTTTATTTCTATATATTTTTAAATTTTAATCTTTAAAATGTTTTTTATTTTTATTTTTATTTTTTCTTAAATTTTAGGCTTTTTTTTAATGTTTGAATTTTTTTTATTTTTTTTTATCTCTATATAATTTTAAATTTTAATCTTTAAAATGTTTTTTATTTTTTAATTTTATTTTTGTTTCTTAAATTTTAGGTTTTTTTTAAATGTTTGAATTTTAAAAAAAAAAAAATTTAAAAAATTTAATGAAGTTTGTTCTTTTTGCAATTATTTTATTTTATTTTTTTAATTTTTAATATATTTTTTTATTATTCTAAAATTTTTGTTTGACCACTTTCTATTTTTGGGGTGGTTTTTGCACAAAATTTATGCATAAAAAAATTGGCTTTTACTTCTATTTTTAAAAATGTCGAAAATTTACTCCAAAAAAAAACCAGGTTATTCCACAATACAATGTTTCATTTTTAGAGTGTTTTTTGCACCCAAAAAAATTGGCTTTTACTTGCATTTTTTTAAAATGTTGAAAATTTACCCCGAAAAAAATAAGGTGATTCCAGAATACAAGTTTTCATTTTCGAGTTGCTTTTTCATGATTTTTTGATGTTTTTTTGTTAGAGTTCCCGTTTTGAGGTAATAGTTCCCGTTTCATCGGTAACTATGTTAGTCTTGGGAGAATGGATTTTAGGTGCCATGGAGATGGGTTTTTTCAGGTTTTATGCTTAATAGGCCTAGTGGACATCCTTAAATATCTTCACCAATCATCCGTTCAGCTTAAAGATCAAGTTAATCCACCCAAAAAGTGCTTCAAAGACCACGCTATGCTAGACCACACCGCGCTTTTGAGATTTTTGTTGTGCTTTTGTCAAAAAGTCAAATTTTTGAGTTGTCTTAGTCAAAGTCAATCTCTCATGATGTAATTTGTCTTTTTAGGATTTTACATGATTTAATTAAATTTAATAGTGCTGATAAAGGTTAAATTTACGTAAATTCATGGTCATCAATGCTTGTAAAGTTAGTTAAGGTTAAATAGGGAATTGGTTCTAACCTCCCTAGGTTTTGGCATGGTTAGAGAGAATCTTGTAAACAGTTCCTATGATGATGGATTCAATCCCTGAGAGGGGGAATGCAGCTTTTCATCTATATTTAGCTTGATTTAAGGTAGATTCAGGGTTGGATCCTTGTAGCTTAGACTTGGACTAGTGTACTTACCTATTTTGCAGAAATACAACATACAATTGCAACTATTTTCGTGGTATTCTTGTGTTGTGGTTTGTGACTCTATTTTTCTAGCGTTTTATTTATATTTAATGATTAGATTTATCTGGATATCATCTACATGCTTCTTATGCTTTGTCTTCTAAGGTTTAAAACATAAATCATCACATGTATGCTCTGTTTTTGTTCAAGATAAGAATTTAAGTGTTTTTCCTCCATAAGTGAATTCATGCTTTTGCTCGCTTAATCTCTGATACATATTCCTCACCATCACAACAACAAAAAACCTTTTTGAGCTATTGATTGCATCTACCTTGCCCCATGTTATGTCTACAATTTACCTTTAGAGATATTTTACCTCGTTCCTAGTTTTTGAAATCTTATCTAGCAAACACATAAAATAAAAACCTTAGTGAGCTGAATATCTAGCCTAAGTTTTATTTTTCTCTCTAGTCACCTCATTGGCTGTGAGATTGCAGAGAGAGCCCTCTCTGATTTGGTAGGGCTAACTACCAAATCCAAAGTTGGTTTGAGGTTACCTCCTTCAGTCTCCTTTCTCAGCCTTGGAAAACCGAGGGGAGATAACAGTGTCGAGGTGCTTCGATCCCTCAATGGTGTAATTAACCCTGAAGTTTGGATTGGTAGAGGCACCATAACCATTTCAAATTTCCAAATCAGTAATTGGGTTGGTGGGAGTTGGTAAAAGGGTCAAGTTTTTTTTATATCTTATGTACTTGCCATTTATGGATAGAAGATTTGGGTGGAAAGAAATCCACTTGATATTTTACAATGGGATTTCATTCTAGGGACTGTTGTTTTTTCCTCCCTATGAGTGTCGTCATTGGCTTTATTTTTTGGATCACTAGCATGGACCTTATTTATGGCACTGCTCTAAATATCCACCAACTAGATTGACTTTTCACATCCTAAGTGGACTATCAAAGTTTTGGCATACATGTTTTTTTTAGTACAATTGGAATTTAGTTGTCTGCATTCTTTTCGTCCTACCTAGGCCTAGCTATTAGGCAGAGCTGGGGAATTGGTGACAAAAGGTGTACTTGTTTTTTTGGACACATGGGGGACATGCAGGAGGTGACGTCTCCATCATTGGAGACATTGATTGAGATTGCCATCTAGCTGGAACATGAGGCTCTTTCTCGACACAAAACTCATCTGATCATTTCATCCTGTCCATGGAAATATTTGGAGGAAAATAGTGGGGAGGCCCATGCTAGTGATGGTCTATATCAAGCGCAAGTGCCTGCAGTGGTCGAATTTACAAAGAAGCAACACAATCCACTTAAGGTAGTGGTGGGAGAATAATATCTTTCTCTTGGAGCAAGGTATTTTTGGCCGAATATAAAAATATTAAAGCAACGAACCTTAGTGGGTTGTAGGCACTATCTGAGGATGATTAGGGATTAGTTTAAACCCTGGATAGAATCTAGATGGTTGCTACTTTGTAAATACTGACTAAAGGTGAGTATAATTTTCAATGGATGGATTTGCTTCCATTTTCTCAGTTCTGAATATTTTGAACAAATTTTATGGTCTCTCTGGGTTAAGGCTAGGGGTTTCCTGGTTTTACAAAGATGGAGGGTGGGGTTCGATCCATTTAAGGAAACCCCAAGGAGGATTTTTTTGTGGGAGAAGTTACCAGGCTTACCTTTATAATTTTGGAAATAATCTGTGATTGGGAAAATCACAAATCACATAGGTAAATTCTATTACTATAATAAGGGTAGTTTTGGGAAGTTTGATAAAAGGATGGCATGGATCTTGGTGGAGACTGATTATGGTTGTGGTTTGTTGGCGGAACTTGATCTTCTTTGGGGATATTTTTCTTTCAAGCTTCATATAAACTAATGGAGGTTCTGTTTAGGTTTTTACAATGTCATGAGATAGGGCACTTGATGGTCGCTTGCCCAAAGAACTTTTATGCTTCAAGTTAACCATGCAAAAAGGATGCTCGTGGGACTAATCAGATACAACATTTCAACGCTTCTCCTAGTAATTTGGCTTCACCTAGGTATTTTCTTCTAGGGAACTCAGAAAAACATTCTCTCTCTTCCCATGTTGATGGTTTTCATGAGTCCTCGCTACACAAAATGGTCAACCCTGTGGGGGTTTCGAATCTAACTAGGGACATCCCTGTCATGGTTTCAAGTTCTTCCCCTAAAGATCTTGGGTGCCCTGATGCCCAAACACTGTCGATATTTCAACTGCACATAAGAGAGAGGGGGTTTTCTTCGGATCCTCTATTCTTCTCTACCTTCCCCCCCCATGGAGATTGGGGTTTCAGAACATCCTCTAGATCCTAAACATAGCCCATAAAATGTTATAAATTTTTATCTGTTGTTGGGGAATATAATATTTCGTTGTCCCCTAATTAGGGTTTGGGGGCCATAATACTATTCTCATCCTCTAATATTGAACCTATGACAATTATGAAGTCTTTCTTCTAGCCTCTGAAGGGGTCGGATAAACCTATGTCATTGAGAAATGGGTCGGCTAGGAAGAAGAGGATGCCGAAATTTAAAAAGGTATCTATGTGTAATCAAATAGGTATTCCCAATATGCTTGGGCCAGAGGATGCTTCTGGGTCAAAATTTCCTATAGATCCTGATTACATCTCTAGGAGAATGACAAATTTTTATTTCAATGGCTCTTGGGTCCTTAGAGGGGATATGCCTGAATTTCAGGTGCCCCTATGAATGTTTTATCACTAAATATTAGGGGTTTGGGAGCAGCCCCCAAATATATCTCTCTTGGAGGACTCATCAGAATGCACAAACCCTCTGTGACCCTCATTCAAGAGACTATGCTACCTAGAGAAAAAAATTGGGAGGTTTTACTTTCAATTTTCCCTGAATTGGTTTGTATGTGCTACAAATGTTGCGGGTCACTTTGTGGATTGGTTGCGATGTGGAATCCTAAAGTAATTTAATTAAAATCATATCTCTCATGTGCAAGGATTATCCTTACTGACCATATGTCGGGAACTAATCACAGGATCCGCATGATAAAATCTTATGCATCGTACTCGAGTCAGAGGTATTTTTGGGAGCTCATAATTGACTCTCGAATGCTTGGATTGACACCATTGATTATTGCAAGGGACCTTAATTTGACCTTGGGTAAGGATGAAATTTTGGGGGGAGGGGGAAAAGGATATGTTGGCTTCTCATGAACTTCGAGACATTGCCTCAGTTCCTCCTTCTCCAACATGGCAGAATGGATGCACAGGGACAAAAGGTATTTCTAAACATCTGGACATATTCATTATTAGTGAGTCTTTTTTTATCGTCCTATTTGGGATTTATTCTAAGACCATTCCCACTTTCATTTCAGACCACTAGTTGATAATGCTGTATTGGGAGGGAGTGGACATGAGGTGGACATATCCTTTCAAATTTAATTATGAGTGGTTTAAGTTAAAGGAACTTTAATATTTGGTTACTGAAGTATGGAATCATACATTTTCCCCCCCTTCAAAGGACCATATGGGCTCTATTTGTGCCAAATTCATCTCCCTGGAAAAGGAAGTTTGCAATTGGGAAAAGAGAAAAAGGGGTATCAAGAACTTGTGTCTTTTCATGATAAAAAAGGCTCTCAGGTATTACAATGATCCCCGTGGTCCCTTATTTTTTTTCATATCTATATAGGTCCAAAATTTTGGCACTCGAGGAGGAAAAAAGAAGAATTATCCTGGCTCAGGAAGCAGAATGGCACTTGAAAAGTTGGCCCATTTGGGTAGCTGCTGGAGATAAAAACACAGAATTCTTTCATATGCATGCTGAAAAAAGGAGACAGGCCAATGCTATCAGGGGGATTCAGAATGAAGATCTTCACTCTTATTATACATAAGAAAATAAATATGTTGTTGTTCATCATTTCAACAAACAATTTAAAAAATTTGCACATGTTTTATCATCACAGATGGATTTCATTGCACACATGCTTAATATGTTTTTTAAGGCAGATTATGTAATTTTGGGTCGACCAATTACGAGGGAGGAATTGTCCATGGTTTTAAAATACCGTGCCAAGGATAAGAGCCTTGGGCCCGATGGTTGGGGGGTGGAGTTATTCATCCATTTTTTGGAGTTGATGATCCCAGACCTATTGCTAGTTACTGAAGATTGCAGGACTCTCAACCATGTTTCTAGGGCCATTAATTCCACATTTATTGCATTAATATATAAGAGGGATAATCCTTATAATTTTGTATAATTATGTCTAATTTTTTTGTGTAAATAATTTTACAAGATGATTTCGAAATTAATTGCATCTCGACTTAAAAAGACCCTGTCTCTACATATCTCTCCTGAGAATTTTGGGTTTATGGAAGGATGGAAGATACATGATTCCATTGTTGTTACACATGAGTTCTTATATTCCATTAAGGCCCGGAAGATGAAGGTTTTTTTTCTTAAAGTAGATTTGGTTAAAGCCTATGATTATGTGGACTTGGAGTTCCCGTGGATGGTTTTTCATAAGGTGGGCATAGACCCTTAGAACATCAAATGGATTATGACATGTGTTGTTTATACAAATTTTTCCGTTATCATCAATGGCTTCCCAATACAAATTTTCAGAGCTTACCTGAGGTTATGACAAGGTTGTGCCTTATCACCTCTCCTCTTTCTTCTTGTCATTGACTTTTTGAGCCGTAATATGGGGGCTGCGAGGAATAGGGGTTTGATTTCGAGTGTATTGGTGACAAGGCATATTGCTATCACTCATTTGATGTTCATGGATGACTTGCTTTTTGGAGGCGAGTCAAACATGGATGAATGGGTGCATATTCACAAGATTATTATCTTTTGGTGAGGCTACATTTTTCTATATGAGAAAAGAACATTATATTATGAATTATGGGGCCAAAGAGGATATGGTGATCAAATATATTTGTAATATTTTTGATATTTATTCCATTCATTTTGATGAGGGGTTTACATACTTAGGGTTCATATTAAAACCCAATAAATATGGAAATAAGCACTAGAACTGGTTGATTGAAAGATTTGATAAGAAACTAGCTGGATGGACACATAGATGGTTATTTATGGATGGTCATATGACTCTTATAAAGTCGGTCCTACAACACATATCATTTTTCTGGATGCATCTATTTTTGTTGCCGATGGAGATTATCCACAAGATTGAATCTATAATGGCTAGATTCTTATGGTCGGGTCATGAAAATAGGGGGAGATACACTTGGTTAAATGGAAAGATATTGCTCGACCAATATATGATGGAGGATGGGGCATATTGAACATGCTTTATTTTAATAGATCTATAATTATTAAAAATCATTGGAGGGTGTTGGATGGCAGATACATTTGAGCACAAATTAACATAAAAAAGTACATGATTGGGGTACGTTTTAAAAAATGGATCAATCATGGTGCAAAGAGGAATTTAACATACTCGTCCTTTATATGGTGCAAAATTATGATAAAATTTCAGTGGTTGCTTGGTTTTCTTTGTTGGGATGTTAAATATGACACTCAGGTCAAGATCAGTTTAGAGGCTCTCAAGGGATTTACCGAAAATCACTCATAATTGGTTCCCCTTCTATCCTTTCTTCATGGCAAAGGTATCTTATATCTTAACCAGATTAATTTGACTCGCAAACATGTCAACATATTTCAATCATAGCTCAAGGCAACTTACTTGGGATTACAAGGAAATATCGTTGTTGAATGGGAGGAATATTTGTCTCAGTTGTGTGTTGCTGGTATTTTTATCTCTGACCAAAAGGATAGGATGGTCTGGGATGGGTTTCAAAAGAAGGTAAAATGGTGGACTAGGAAATATATTATAGGTTTTCTAAGGTTGAGGTGCCTTAAGATCGATTTCATTGGTTCCAATCTGCGTGGAAATTGGAGATTCCACATAAAATTAAATGTTTCTATTGGTTGGAGAAGCATGATAGAATTATCACATGGAGTAACCTTCAACGTCGTGATTTTACTGGTCAAAGTATTTGTCCTATGTGTAAGAAGGGGTCAGAGGATGTGAATCACCTTTCGCTAAGTTGTTTTTTTACTACGTCCATATGGGATGGTGTTTTGGCAACATTAAACATAGTCGTAGTATGGGAAAATATTTCTTTAGAGGCATGCTTAACCTCAAGGTTCAAAACACAAAAGAATAAAAAAATGCTTCCTTTCTACACCATCTGGTCCATCTGGCGCAGTAGGAATTCTTTCATGTTTGATCATAAATTAGCCATTATCAAGGAAGTTGTCACTAAATCGGTGGCATACTATGCATAAATTGGGCTAAAAAAGAAGAGTCGCTACAAGAGGGAGATCTAATACAAAGACATTTGGAAAGAACTTCCAACAGGATTTTTTGATGGTACGTGTCTTCAAAGGAAATGTGGGGGTGGTACTTTTATTTTGTTAGAACTAGGCATATATTATCATTCCTTGTGGGAGGGTGGATTTAGATGGGGGGGTTCTCATCTAGGAAAAATGGCGAGGCTTGGACACACTACATGTTCATGGAAATGCAAAGGGAATTATTGAGTGGGTAAATAATTATAGTTAGTTTAATCCTCCTATCCTAACAAACTAGATGTGATGAATTCGTAATCTGGTGAGCTACTTCCAATTCATTTATTTTGGGTATGTATACAGGGAACAAAACTAGGTTGTTGATCTTCTATCAAAGAGAGGCATCTCTCAGGATCCATGGAAATTATTCTTTGCAACTTTTGTTTAGGACTCCTTGGTAAATGCTGGCAACATTGACTTCTCTAAAGATGCATTTTGGTTATTTTTCTTATATCCTACAGGACAATTTTTGTTATTATAGAGATGTTATGTGATAACATTATCAATTTATCATTCTGAAGAAAGGTGGAATATTTTTACATTTTTGATGACTTTAATAACAATATGAGATAAAGAGGATAGATATGCTATTATAGATAGGTCTATATTAAGTTGATAGATGGAGAATTTTGTATATTTTGACAGAACTATAGGTATGTCTAACAAGTTTCACAAGTGATGATTAGCAGAGATTGACCTCTGATTTTTCACTCTCTTTTTTATTTAATGAAAATAAAGCTTTTTTTTCCTTATTCTAGAAAAATATAAAATCCATACTCGCAAAACAATATTAAAAATTTGTGTAATATCCCAAAATAGGGAATTTCCACAATAATAAGAACACCTTAAGATGTTCTAAGGTTGGAGATGCAAAAATGTAAGAACACATATTAGAGTAGCAATGTTATATCAATACATAAAGCATGAGAAGATCCAAATAGCCATCAAATTGATCTTATAGCAGCAAATGTATACAAATTCTTTAGGTAATGATCACTCAAGCTAGGCAATGCAAGCCTCAATAGAACATGTACAAGATAGTGAAGAACATTGCTACATATGGAAAGCCCAAGGCTATGACTGCGTAGTTTATAGAAGGCACTGCTATATAAATAATGTCAATTAATAGATATGGAAATGTATGGCTCAAATAATGTGGGGAGCAAAGCTATAACCCCTAAGAAACAATATCAAGTCAATCCTAGAAGGATTGGCTGAAATATACAAAATGGAAAAAATGCTGGAGTAGCAGGGCTTAGTAGCAGTTGCAACTCAAGAACTGGATGGAGATGGTTGTAGATGATACATAAGCTAAATATACCTCCTCCAACGGATGTTCCAAGTGAAAGGCTGATCCTAACACTAAAGATCTCTCCCTCCAAACAAACATTGCAACCCTTACTGCAGATACACACTGAAAATAACACAGTCTAAGAGAGGGACTGCACTGTAGATCATGGGAATGGTTGACCTGATGCCAAAGATGGTGAAATATGCCCAGAGATCTTTCTAACTAATCTCCCAAAGGGAAGAAAGCTTCCTCCTCTGAAAAATAAGCCAAGGAATGGTGTTGTGGAACCTCCACTACAACACCCTGCAACACAACGTTATACTTCAGCAGAAATAACATTGTAGATGAAGGAAGTGGCTTGGCCTTGAGCCTAAATGTGGAGAAATGAAGAACAAGATCCCCCAAGAGGCCTCTCTTGAAAGGAGAAGGAATTCCTAAACATGAATTCCTTGTGCTAAACAACACAACAACTCTGCTAAGCAGCAAGAGAATGCACAAGAGTCTAAACATACCATAAAATCAAAAATCATCAACATGTCTTGCTATGGCTGCCTTGCCCTCCTTTTATACAAATGGAAGCCCTCTCTCCATGGGTCCCACTCATTAGGGTTTCCTCCATCAAGAAATCTTCCTCCCTCTTTCACTGCGTTGTCCCACAAGATGATCTCCACCTCCTATCCCTGCACTGTTGACTTGGTCAAACTTGACCTTGTCCTTATGCAATTCTCCTCTTTCACACATGAGGGTGTGAAATCCAGCTCCAATGATGATCCCCTTTCATACTATGAGGGATTTTATTCATTTTTTTATTATTTATGGGCCTCCTTACCCAATTATTCAACTCCTATGTGATAAAAACAAAAATTAATGTTCCAACTAGTTGTATACTAATTTGGGAACATTATAGTCCTCCCCTCCCAAATGTTGCTTGTCCTCAAGAAAATGCAAGGATAGAACTGAGAAGTCTCCCTTCCTCCTACTGTAGCATCCACATATGATGTACTCCTCCAAGGAATGAGATGTTGTCTCATCAATGAATCTCCAAATTGCCTCTCCCAAGCATGTGAGCTAGCCAAATGGCTATCATCATGAATAAGTAAAGTACTCAAGGAGGCAATAAGGTATTTCCTAGAGGTCCTCTCAAGGCATGGAGTCTAAAAATTATTGGGAAACATCCTTCCCATGTGTATCCTCCATCCCCAAGCAATCATCCATACAAAATGAGTCACCTCCCAACATGGCAACTCCTGAAAATTCTCCTCCACCTTGAGCTCATGCAATGTATGTGGGCTTAAAATATGAACGTGGTAGACATAGGAGCCTACCCCATGCTATCCTCCTCTCCACCTATGATAATTTTAGAGCATATGCTAATCTTGGGCTGCAAAACAATTTCCCTCAAGTGGCAAGATGAAGACTAGATCTCCAAAGATCTCCTCTCCAATGTTGTGAATAAAGCTGGCCCAAATCATCCCATATGTGATGGATATGAAATCATCACCATATGGAATCCCATCAATCACATGGCCCCCCTCCATATAAAGAAACAAGTGTTTGGTTGTGGTGGCTATATCTCCTCTCATAATCCCATTAGAACATGCAATGCAAAAAGTGTGGTAATCTTCTTCCCCAAAGGACACATCCAACTCATGTGTCTCTCTCTCAATCATGCTTCCCATACAAATAAGATAAACATCATCAAATGAAATCATGATCAGCATCAAAATGAGGAAAATTTTTAAGGTTTCATGTGGTGCAAGAAGGTACCAACAATTTTCCCAATAGTGACAGCGCAGTTTCCCAAACTGCTGCTTCAGAAAATTACATGGCAAGTTGTTTTTTGTTACATGGATAATTATGTATGTCATGAAATCTAAATGGCTAGGTACATCAATTTAACATACATGAAAGAAAACACTTGCCCAAGGCCATATAAGAGATGGTTGTCTCCATCATACAGTTTGGCCCAATGTTGACCATGGAGCTCAATGAAAAGCTTGCCCTCTTGTGGAGCAATGCATTGAATATGAATGGTAAGAGTATCCAAATATTGTGTTAGATAATCCATGGATGCAAAAACAATATTCTTACCATGTGTTGAGAGCAAGATGATGCATATGTATATGAATGATTCCTCCATAGTGGTATGACACACTCCCATGAAGAGGAATGAATCATATGCTGCATGTAGATCACCCTTATTATACTTGGAAATCCAAGTTAAGAAGATCATATCTCTGTAATAGATGTTTTCATCCACTACTCCATCAACCTTACTTCCTCCTTGCTCACCTGCATCAATTGTGAAGTGATCCTTGGGACACTCCATCAATAACCCCAAGCTCCCAAGTGACAGCGTTGTTGGCCCCTACAAATAAGCTCCTTCAAACTCATAGCTCCATTCTTTGACATGCTCCTTGTCAAATACATCTCCCATATTGCTGCTACACATAAGAAGTTCCTCCCAAGGTGGAAGTACCTATTGATCATCTAAGGCCATCTCCTACTCCTGCAACATCATGCAAAGTGTGAGAGAAAATCTGCCCTTGCTCTCCCAAGAACAACCAAAGCAACAAAAGATTTTGCTACCTCCTCATACTTTCATCATACAAATCATGTGATGAAAAAATAATGAATGATATGAAGATCACATCAACACCATGCATCCATACTCTTTGCTGCTCAATGATGCAAGCATCCTGCCACATCTTCTCCATCCACCTACCCTTAGAAAGAGTATATGCCAAATGATGGCCAAACTCCTTCAAGAGTAGCCAGCGCAGCCAAGCCTCCTATTGCCCAATGTCATAAATTTGCAAGTATCTCACCAGCTTCTTGCTCTCCATCCACATCCACTCAACCATTTGTGGATGTCTCCTACCATTCTTAATCTTGGTACCCTTCCCATGAAGACTACCATCCTCCCAAATCAGATTTATGTCTTTGCATTTCGTGGGATATTGAAATGAAATCTCCTCAATGACCAAGTTGATCCCAGAAGGACCCAAATAGGTGGTAGGCAAAAGCCTCAAATCATGATGTGTAGGGCTCAAGAAGTGTCCAACACAACCATGAGAGATGTTATCCATCCTAAGATGTCCTCCATCATCTATCTTCTCCCCCTTGAATCCATAAAGATCCAAGTGTGAGGAGGGAAGAATCTCCTCAAACTATTAAAGAACTTTGCACTCCATGATGTGTTGAAGTGCACCTCTAATGAAATCTCTCCATGAGATCTCCCTCTCATCAATAGTCCTCCAAAACCAATGAGGTCTTGGATCTGTTGAAAGTAGAAGTCTCTCTTTGAGCTAAGAGGTGCTCATTGAGAAAGTGTCATCTGGAAGGGGGAAAGTTTTTCTCATCTCAAGATGTCTACTATCTATCATCCTTCCCTTCAAGTCTTCAAACCCCAACCTCAAGTGGGATATGCACTCCAAAAATGGCTCATGAGGGTGATGTTTTATCTCTTCCTTGAATGTTTCAATGTTGCATAGCGCAGTGCAATCTTGATACTCTATATTAGCAATGTGTGTTGATTCTTGGACATATAAATATGAATTTCCACAATCCTCCAAAAGATTTGCTGAAATAGAAAGTGGAACTTCATTCATACCTTGATGGAACTTGGGAGATCCTTATATGGCTACAATAGTTCTTTCCTCCAATGAAATGGCTGCCCCATTTGCAGATGTAGAAGGCTGCTCTTCCAAGGCTGTGACAGTGCTGGTACAAGTCTCCTCCCATGGTGGTGTGGGATTTTTCTCCTCTGATCTTTCTCTATCAAAGGTTCTAATCAACCTTCGAGTGAACTATGCAAAATTATTCACCCTTGCATGGCTCAAGTGGCTGAACCACCAAACATTGGCTTCACCCTCCAAGTGCAGCGCTGCAACTTCTACTGCCTCCCTCTCTACCACTAGATGTAGTAGGAAGAATGCCTCAAACTTTCTTGCCCAAGCTCTTGCTGTATATGATCCATCATATGTAGGCAATAGAAACCTATTACCCTTGATTCCTCTTTTGTTGCAGGATCTCCTCTCTTCCTTTAACTGAATGAACTGTGGAAGAGCTAGAGTCTCTTTGAAGGCTCTAGGTTGAGATTTGTACTCAACAAGGTACTTACTTAGAATCAAATGATCCAAGTATCTTTCATGCTTATTGTCTTCTTCCCGGTGAGAATAGGAAGTGCATGGTCCTTCCTCTTCTTTTTGCTTATCCTCCTTGGGGAGGTTCTTCATAGATCTGAAGAATGATGAGACAAAACTCATCCTCTCCAACATTCTAATATTGCTCCTTCTGATAGTTGGAACTCACAAGCTGAGCCAATATATTTTCTCTAATACCATTGTAATATCCCAAAATAGGGAATTTCTACAACAATAAGAACACCTTAAGATGCTCTAAGGTTGGAGATGCAACAATGTAAGAACAAATATTGGAGTAGCAGCGTTATATCAATACATAAAGCATGAGAAGATCCAAATAGCCATCAAATTGATCTTATAGAAGCAAATGCATACAAATTCTTGAGGTAATGATCACTCAAGCTAGGCAATGCAAGCCTCAATAGAACATGTACAAGATAGTGAAGAACAATGCTACATATGGAAAGCCCAAGGCTATGACTGTGCAGTTTATAGAAGGCACTACTACAGAAATAATGTCAATTCATAGATATGGAAATGCATGGCTCAAATAATGTGGGGAGCAAAGCTCTAACCCCTAAGAAACAATATCAAGTCAATCCTAGAAGGATTGGCTGAAATATACAAAATGGAAAAAATGCCAAAGTAGTAGGGCTAAGTAGCAGCTGCAACTCAAGAACTGGATGGAGATGGCTGTAGATGATACACAAGCTGAATAGACCTCCTCCAATGGATCTTCCAAGTGAAAGTCTGATCCTAACACTGAAGATATCTCCCTCCAAACAAACATTGCAACCCTCACTGTAGATACACACTGAAAATAACGCAGTCTAAGAGAGGTACTGCACTGTAGATCATGGAAATGGTTGGCCTGATGCCAAAGATGGTGAAATATGCCCAGAGATCTTCCTAACTAATCTCCCAAAGGGAATAAAGCTTCCTCCTTTGGAAAATAAGCCAAGGAATGATGTTTTGGAACCTCCACAACAACACCCTGCAACACAACGTTATACTTCAGCAGAAATAACGTTGTAGATGAAGGAAGTGGCTTGGCCTTGAGCCTGAATGTGGAGAAATGAAGAGAAATATCCCCCAAGAGGCCTCTCTTGAAAGGAGAAGGAATTCTAAACAAGAATGCCTTGTGCTAAATAGCACAGCAACTCTGCTAAGCAGCAAGAGAATGCACAAGAGTCTAAACAGACCATAAAATCAATAATCATCAACATGTCTTGCTATGGATACCTTGCCCTCCTTTTATACAAATGGAAGCCCTCTCTCCATGGGTCCCACTCATTAGGGCTTCCTCCATCAAGTAATATTCCTCCCTCTTTCACTGCATTGTCCCACAAGATGATCTCCACCTCCTATCCCTGCGTTGTTGACTTAATCAAACTTGACCTTGTCCTTATGCAATTGTCCTCTTTCACACATGAGGGTGTGAAATCCAGCTCCAATGATGATCCCCTTTCATACTATGAGGGATTTTATTCATGTTTTTATTATGTATGGGCCTCCTTACCCAATTATTCAACTCCTAGGTGATAAAAACAAAAATTAATGTTCCAAATAGTTGTATGCTAATTTGGGAACATTGCAATTTGAGTGCTATCATGTTTATCAAATTCCAAAATAGTATGAAAATATACAACTAAATTAAGTTCAACATTACAAACACAACGACTGAAATCATTGTAACTTCTCAAACATGAAACACTGCAATGTTTAGGTATTTGCAGAAGCAATTGTGCACTAAAATTGTCGGCATATTCAAGCACATGTTGGCTTGGTGCTACCATAGGTGGCCCTACTGTTAACACCCATTATTCCTCAACCACTATCATCCATCACATGTGAATCCTACTGGTAATTCCATCACCCATCACCATGATTCTTGGTGCTATGGTATATGCAGTAGTTTTGTGATACGTGGCAGAAACCTAGTGTGAAACAATGGTAGGTGGTCAGTGTGCAACATCTCAATACGTTAGAGAGAACAAAGCTAATACAATGGCAGTCGGTTAGTGGTTATAGTGTTGAAGTTGGATCTAAAATACATTTTTGAAATTAATTAATTAATTTATCAATTTCAATTTTATTATTATTATTATTATTATTATTTAACTAAAAATTGTAATAATTTAAAATGAAAAATAAAATATATATCTTTATTATACCTACAGCAAGCATGGTATTACACATTCAATTTTTCTTTGGCTGCGTATTAATTTGTCTTTGACCAAATTTTTTTGTCGCTTATCCATAGTTTAACATTGGGAAATCATTTTTTCTTATTTATTATTATTATTTAATTTATTTATTTGTAATGTGATTGGTTGAGTTCTTATTATGGGTGTTGTTTAGCAACTTCCATTTTTCTATTAGTTACTAAAATTTTGTTTTTAGTTTCATTTATTTTTCATTTAACTTTTTCATTTTGATTTTTTTTTCCCTTCTTCTATTATTTCCATTTTCATGAATTATAGCTTTAACTTGTGAAGTTAAAGTTGGCAATGTGATTCCTATGATTATTGTGTTATTATTATTCAACATAGCTATTATAATTTTTATTTTTTTTTAAACTAGAAAGAGTAGTAGATTTATATATAAACCGCGCCCGTACGTGTTGAAAAAAGCAGGAAATTTACATTAAAGTTTTGATCCTTCTAAACCGCGCCCGTAAGTTCCCAAAGTATTTTTTCCCAAAAAACCAAAAAAAATCCCCTTTCTATCAGCTTGTGGCTATACATTCTGCAGTACTGGTTAAGTAAATATTTACATGTAGTGTATGCCATCAAAAAACCATCCTGAAACGTAACAGAAAAAAAACATTTTACTCCTCCATTGGCACTGGACTGTTGAGATAAAGTCCAATGGCTTCTTCATCAATCCTCGGGCTGTTCTCGAACTTTTTTATCTTCAGTTTCTTAATTTCCTGCCTCAGGGCATCCGCCTCATCCTCCAATTGCCGAATGTGCTCCTTCTTCTCGATTTTTTGTTCCTGCATTTACAAAGCCTCCTTATATTGCTGATGGAGGCACATCTACATAATTTCCAGACCCTCCTCGATTTCCCAATGTTCTTGCACACAACTTACACATGTATGCTTGGGTCGTCCTCTCTACTGAGCCCTTCACTATAGCGACCCACCCGACCGAGGCTGGCGACGGCCCCAAGAACCAGACAATGAGATCTCCTATGCAGAATTACTCCTCACACTCATTTTTGCAGCAGGGGAGTGACAAGAGAAAAAACCCACCAAGGTGTAGCAAACCTCCCACTCCATAATATTCTAGTTAGGATTCTTCCAGAGAGGAAAAACAATTGCAGTGTTGCCAACGGGCTGAGCAATAATGATACCACCCTTCCTGGCACCCAACACCTTCCTCCCACTGCCTTAAAAAAAAATTACCTCCCTCGCACTAAAAACACCGAAATTTACCTCACGAAGTCTACCCGGGATCCTCAGCCACGACTGTTGGTCCTTTACAGAGACCCCCTTAGCAGATACTGACCAAAAACTGAAGAAAAATATCATATCGTTACTCAATTTAAAGGAGATTCTGGTATGAAATCTGATGCATGAGTGATTGAGGGTACTCTTGATGCTGAGATTCCAATACTCTACCATCATACCTCTACTCTTCTCAATGTCCTTCATCATTTCCCACACCTTCCTATCATGCACGAACTGATCAGTTCAGAGTAGAGGAATTAATAGCTTCTCTCCCTCTCCCCAATTTCGCATTTTGGTATTGCTGAAATGCCGACCAATGCATATGGTATGAAGTGGATAGCTCAGAGCTCTCACATTGTGTAACAACCATGGCTAAAATTCCATGTAAAAAATATAAGACCACAATTGATGGGACACTTATTCCAAGCTGAATGTTGGGCTAAACATCCTAGCGAGTGTTCATTTTAGTTATTATGGCTAAAGGAAATTGGAAAAGGAAATGACAAAGGCTTTGGAAAGGAAAAATGGAATTTTGGCACATTTATTTATGAAAATATTGGAAAATAGGAGAAAAGGAAGGCAAAAGATCACAAGTTTCATGTGAGGAGGAAAATGAAGGAAAATAATGGAAGATGAAGAAAATAGAGGCCTCATTGATAAAAAGGTTTCTGAGGACTAGGGAGAATATTTTTTTGGTTCAATATTTTTGCTCACACTTATGGATCTCATTCTATTCTCTCTCTCTCTCATACTCTTGGACACTTAGATTTATCTTGTAGCACTTTGGCATTGGATCAAGAAAGGCAAAGAAGGCAAGAGGGAGGAAGGAGCAAGTAAGAGAGAGCAAGATAAAGCTGCTACAGTAAGCTTCTTTACAGGTATTGTTTTGCATGTGTGATTTCCTTGCTATATTTTGCATGCATGGTATTGCATGTGGTTCTTTTCTTTCATGGCATGATTTTTTCCAAGTGTGACAATGTTTTCTTTTTAGCCTTGCCCTTTCTGGATAGCCTTGATGAGACGGGTTCTCATACTTTGGTTGAGCTAGATTTCTAGATAGATTCGAAGCTGAGTGAGGTGGATATCCGAAATGACAAACACAAGGGCTAGTGGTCCCTGAACCGGAATGTGGATCACAATAAATCCATTGGCCTAGTAACCCCTGAACCATACTGTGG
Organism: Pinus albicaulis; assembly: GCA_034641835.2. Lineage (NCBI taxonomy): Eukaryota > Viridiplantae > Streptophyta > Pinopsida > Pinales > Pinaceae > Pinus > Pinus albicaulis. The sequence goes on along the minus strand of CM076569.1, from coordinate 553,483,423 downwards.
GTTGTGATAAATCCAGGATTGTGTGCCTCGGTGGGCCTAGGAATCCTTGCCGGTGAATGACGGGATATGCGGTAAATCCAAGAGGTGGATTTATCTCCGTTGCACCCAGTAGTCCCGGGATGGTATGTATGGTAAATTTTAGAGAGTGGGTCTCGGTGTAGGGCCTAGTGATCCCTGGATCATACTATGGATTACGGTAAAGCCTAAGAGACTAGGAGGCACTAAAATTCTTCATGGTGTAGGTGGATAACTCTGGTATAATTCATGCTTGTTTGGTTCTTTTTGGTTGGTTATGAGTCCCACATTCATGCTTGGAATATGGCATTGGGGTGATTGGAAAAAGAGATATTTCGCTCAGCCAATATATGGTCGGGTGGAAGGTGGAAGTCCCATCTCCGGTTGGTTTTTACATTGATTAATGAGAAGCTCATTCCTTTTGTATTTGATGTATAAATTCATTGTTTTATATGTGGATTCTATGGCTATTTTATCTTTGATATTTCAACTGTTATTATGTTGGTTATAAGCATATATTATGATAGTGATGATGCATGACTCTTCTCATGTTTTGATTTGTATATGAATGAATGATGTATCTATGACCTAATAGATGATATTCCAGTTAATGGTGTAAGGGAACAATGATTCTTAGAAATTCTCAGATAAGTATGAGACCCCTATGTTTTATTTTGTTGTTTATACCAATAGCTTCAATGTTTGTGACATGTTTGAAAAAAATTCTTGTCATGGCTAGGAGGGGTCCAGATGAGTTCTTATTTATGTGATTGCTTCCATATCATTGTCCTATTGTTATTTTATCATCTCTAAACTTTTCATGAATATCTGGGCAGAGTACTGGGTTCTTGGCCTGAAAAAGTGGTTCAAATCCCGGGGATGCTGACACAAAAATGAGGAATTGGGGCCCTTGATGCTGGCATGTTGTGTTATTCTTGCATCTATTGCCTCTTAGACGATGGATTGCAAGCCTGTGCTCGCGCCTATGGTTCAAAAAGGTTAAAATTTTAGTGTGACCCAGGGGTAAGAGCCCTGAATGGTTGGGTTACCTCATGGGCGTGTTGTTGTTGTTGTACAAGATTTGTATGTTGTATTTCCATCGGTTCCACTTCCTTAAGGTCACCAGGAGGTTGAATCTAATTATAGTAGCCTCTCGTCACATGTTTACCTCGGTTGGCCGGTTACTTGGGTAGATGTGGGAGGAGGGTGTTACACACTAGGAGTCCTCTCAGATCCAAGTGTAGGACGAGCATGTTGGAAGAAGCCACACTGAAAAACCATTTCACTCCAAGCCATGAAACGAGGCACGAGGAAGGGCTGAAAAAATTTAAGTCTGATGGGATAGGGGTCGGGGATTGAGGGATGCATGAGGTTGTGGGGTGACGTTCAGGAAGGCAGAGGGGAAGGGTGACAGGGAAAAGGGAAGGGGAGAGGATGGGGAGGAAGGGTGAGGGGGATGATGGGGGAAGGGGGTGAGAAGAATGGATGAGGGGGAACAGGGGGGAACATAGGGTATAAATAGGCTAACTCTACTAACTTATAATACATTTTTTTCCCAAAATTCTTGATCCAACCTAGAGTGCTTTTCATAATGCTATCGTTGAAATACTTCACCATAATTAAGTAATGTATACCTTTTCCTCTATACCATTCACATTATTTCTTTCCTCATTCATCCGACAAGCCAAATTTTCTTGCTTGTCTTCTTCTTGGTTATTCCCTCTTAGATGTGGAAAAATGTCACTTGATCAAAGAGAGAAAGCATGCCTTGGTATCACTTTATAATTTGGTTTATGATCATGTTTTGTGCTTCTAAGTTGTACCTCATGTGTTTTAATATCTGTTGGCTCCCCATGATTTGCAATATTGGCAAGAACAACTCTGTAGGGAACCACATCAAACCACTTTGGAGTCTAAGGACCTAGCCTTCCTGGACTCAGAGGGGGCTCTCTCTATATAAGCGTTTATAAATGATATGTCTTTAGGATTTATGTTTTATGATCTTAGGCTAGTTATGAATTTCTAAGGACTTGCTTGTTTTGATTGATTGAATGGCTAATTGATAGATCAATGGTGTGATTAATTGAGGGAATGTTTCAGCTGAATAGATAGACCATGAGAGACATTAATCCTTTGGGCTATGGAGTCATAAGAGGATTTAATTGTTCATCAACTCTGCAAGGTTTTTCATAGGGCAAGCTAACTATATCAAGTGGATCTCTTAGATTAGATGGTATATGAAATGACAATAAGTTGTGAAAGCAGTAAAACTAAAGGGAAATTAAGAATCCTTTACCTCTACTTTAACAAGAAAATCCTTTTAGGTAACTATTTCAGACAAACCAAAGGACATGGCATACCATAGACTTCTTTGGCCAAACTTTAATAAGCAAACCTTTCAAGACAACAATCCAGCAATCCTAGAATTACTTTCAGACAAAGAAAACATTTAAGATAACAATCAGCATAACTAAAGAGCAATTAAGAATTCTTTAATCAACTGAAAAGAACTTTGCAGCAACAGTTCAAGACATACCAAAGGATAGGGCATACCATAGAATTCTTTGGCTGGAATCTACTAAGTATACTTTAAAGAAAGGTCCTAAACACAATATTTCAAGCTACACCAAAGGACAAGGCATACCATAGACTTGTTTGGCTTGACTCTATTGAATCATTTCTAAGACAACAAGCTAGGTGGAACCAGAGAGCAATTAAGAATTCTCCAATCAGACCTTGTAGAGGAAAAACATTAAGATAAATAAAGCAGACATAATTAGGGTGCCAAGACAACATATCCTAATCTAAAACTTTTTTTCTTTTATTAGAGAACTAATGGACAGAATGGAAAACTGAAGGAAAACATTGACAAAGAAGGATAACTTCACCATTAACATAGCTCAAGAATCCTGTGAACATGCTTGTATTACTAATGTTCAAAACAATTACATTATTCCAGTACAATAGATCTCTGCAACTCAGAGCTTTCTCAAATCCAGCCTAACAGTCATCAACTAATCAAACAACCCACCAGTCCACAAACTTAACCAAGCAACCAACAACGATAATGATCAACACATGCAGTATTTATCTGCAAAATGAGGAGGTGATCCTAAGCTAGGGTTTTAGATGTTATTTATTACAGAGTTAATGTGTTTTTGACCTTTGAGACCATACAAGGCCTGAGGAAAAATATCTATGACTGACTCACTGCAATAATAACTCCTAACTTAACAGTTTGAGCTAATTTTGGGATATTCTTGACTTTTGAGGTTTTTTCAATAAATTTTCAATAACTGCTGAGTATCTGGAAAATATCTGTGACGGTTTCAATAACTCTGTTTGCCTTTATGTAGTAGAATAAGGCTATAGGTGGCAAAAAGTGTTCCTGAAGGTTTTGAATGTTGTTTGTTTAGTCATTCGGATATGCATATGTGCTAATCTCTCTTGTCTTATCCTTTAAACTCAGTTTTATGCCTTTTAACTTGGATTCATCCTTTTAATCCTTGATTTAACTTTTAATCCACTGATCTTCACTGTCACAGTCATTGTATCTATGTCTGCAATTGCTGCGCAGGGGGCATCTTCTGCTGCTGGAGGGCTGAATAATCACCAAAGATCATGATTCATTGGGGATTATGCTCAATTTCGCGCCTCCGGTCCTTCTAAAAAAAAAAAACGTCTCTGTATCGTCACCCATAACACTCATTCAAACAATTTCGGAGCCTTGGAATGCATTTCTTGCATTCCCGCCATTAAACTTGCACAAAAAAACAAATTGTTAAACTCAAATCCCGCGTTGCGTTTAGGGGCTTTTCTGCGTTTATTCGGGGTTTTCGAGCTATCAGAGCGCTTGCAGAGGTGTTACGGTGGTTGCGGGGCTTCATTCCAAAGCCACAGGGCTTTGGAGCGTTTGAACGGAGGAATGGTTTTGGGTTTTGGCGGGAGGAAGGAGGGTGGTTTTCTCATGGAGTGAGGGGTGGTAAGTGGTTTCGGGCTGACGGATGTGATTCCATACATCGGATGACGCGTGAAAAAGGGTACGTTGGGTGAAACCGCCTATTTCGCACGTTTTTGAAACTCTAACCCCTGCGCAAATAATGTTGCGATAAGGTTTGTGGGTCGTTGGATCTCGAGGGAGGAGATCAACGGTGGTCGGGAGTTTGGAGATCTGGGAGAGTTGGAAAAGGTGGGGGCTCGGTGGAAATATGGTGGGGTTTAAATGGGGCACGGGGTTCAATGTATGCAGGGCCCGGTGGGTTAATAAAACAAGCAGAAGCGCCATTTTATTATAGGAAAGGGAAGGGGTCATATGAAGGGTTTTTAGCAAAGGCTGGGGTTAAAAATATTAAAGCAGGGGGCTTTAAATATTTACAAAGGGTCAGGTTTTAATGTATAGAAGGGGTTTAAGAAGCACAAAGGTCGGTTTTATTTTTCAATTTAAAACAAAGTTTTAATATAAAAACCATTGGTCTCGAATAACATTTTTTGATTAAAAATAATGTAAAAAGGAGTTTTTACATTGTTTTGATGAAATGAGGGAAAGGGGTGAAGGTGAGGGGGTTAATGGGGGTTTTCACTAGGGAAAATTTAGGAAATGAGGCTTTAGGTAGGAAATAAGGATGAAAATGAGAGGATCAAGCCCAAACATGAGTTTTTAAAGCAGGAGGCTAATTTTGAGAAGGCATACTAAGAGATAGTGAATTAGGATAGATAAAGATAATGAAGGCAGTGAGATTTCTGAAGATAGCTGATAGTGAAGGAATGTTATTTTCAATAGTATGTAGAAAATCCATAGTCACCTAGTGAAACTGTAGAATACAGGAGGATAACAGTGGCTCCAGCTGGGGAAGGCTGCTTCTTTAGGAGGTGTCAAGAACCTTAGAGTTTAAATATCTGGAAATTGTAGATCAGTGACTTGATTGTACTTGCCATATTTCTCATTCTTCAATTGTTGTTATGCTGCTATTCTATATAACTTGAACCTTTAAAACTTGAAAAACATGATTTCTGAAACTCAATTCTACCTACCCATCATTATGTTCTAAATTTTTTTCTTCATTTGGGTTCATTTAGATTGGAAACCCCTTGACATTATTTTTCTTTTGAAAGAAAAAAACTATCTACTTCTACCCTTATATCATCCAAAGGCTCAGATTATACTGATGAGCTCTTTTATTCTCTACCTAATCTACTTATCTGTTAATATTAAACAGTTTGACAGATTTTATTTCTCTAATCTATTGACAGAAAATTAAGAGCATGATCAAATCAAGATTGAGCAGTTTGATTTGCCATGATTTGTGTAATTTGGGACAAGTTGCACATAGATTTTATTCTTGTAAAAAGTAAAACTAAAAACTAAGGGCTATAATTTTGGAATTTTTCATTCATCCCTCTCTTTCTCTTTGGTTCAGTTTTGAACTTTGGAACCAATACCTTTTCCTAATCTAATATACTGATAAGCTAAGTTTAAACAATTTGGCAAATCTTCTCTTCTAACTTATCAGCAGAAATTTAAAATTTGTTCAATCATGATTAGGTTGTATGACTGAACAAGACTTTTTTTTTTTCAAAGTAGTGGCATTAGGACTTGCACACTTTCAGAAACACTCTTTTGGTATGGGGCTTTACCTTTTCTTTTAGCTGCCCTATTTTCTTCTTTTCTTTGTTTTTTGTGTTTATTTTTATTTTTATATTTTATTCCAGCAATGTTATATACAATGAGTAAAGCTTTAAACTGAGATTTTCAAAAAAAATAATGCTTGAGCATCCTTCCATTGACAGGACCTCCAAATAATTTTGTTCCATCCATTTCTTGCAAAAAAAATGCATTGTTACCTCTTACAGAATGTATGATGTATGGACCTTTCCATAGATTTTCAAATTTTCCATGCTTGCCTTTGTCCTCTCTTCTTGAATCCCACTTCAACACTTTGTCACCAATGTTAAATTCATTTGCCTTGGCCCTTTTGTCCAAATATTTCTTTATGTTTTCCTGCAATTGTTGTGTTCTATTGTATACTTCTTCTCTGGTTTGCTGCAACTGGACAGTCTGGTTTATTCTTCTTTGCATGTCATTTTCTTCAGACTGTACTTCTTGGATGAGCTTCATGACTGGCACTCCCAAGCTTTTAGGGAAACTGCATCCTCTCCATACACTAGCTGATAGGGAGACATTCCAATTGTTTTTTTATTTGTTAATCTGTCTGTCCATAGTGCATGCACTAGTTTGTTGTGCCATGATTTCTTGTTCTCTTCTAGCAACTTTTGAATGATGTTCACCAAACTTTTGTTTGAGGATTCAACCAACCCATTAACTTGAGGGTAATAAGTTGTTGAATGGCCCAATGTAATCTGATATTTGTGGCAAAAGTCCACCATTTTCTTGGATTAAAAAGGCAACAACATTGTCAGTAATTATTTTTCTAGGACAACCAAATCTAGATAAAATGTGGTTTTCAAGGAATTTGATAATTACTGAGTCTGTGGCAGTTCTAGAAGGGATGGCCTCTATCCACTTTGTAAAATAGTCAGTTGTAGTGAGGATCCACTTGTGTTGGGAAAAGGAGGCAGGATGGATTTCTCCAATGAAATCAAGGCCCCATTGTTGGAAAGGAGATTCAACAGAAATTGGCTGTAAAGGCATTGGTAGCAGTTTTCTTTTGCCTTCAAAGATTTTGCATTTATGGCAAGCAATTACCATTTTACCATTTTATGGATGTCTTGGAAGAGGGCGGGCCAATAGTAACCAGCTCTAAGGATTTTGTTGACAGTGGTTTTCCAATAGAGGTGGCCTCCACATTCTCCTTCATGAAACTCATGCTTGATCTTATCTGCATCATCCTCAGGTAAACATTTAAGCAATATACCACTAGCATTTTTTCAATATAAAATTTTATTTAAAATGCAGAAGTTTACAGCCTTTAACTTTAATAATCTAGCCTTTGTTTTGGACAAACCAGGAGGAGCATTTAGATTAAAAAGCACATATAATATATTAGCATACCAAGATGAATTCAAAAATTATTCTTCAATAGGTGGAGTTGCTAGCTCCTCTTGTTCATCTAATGCATTAATCATGTTTATGTCTAGTGCTTGAAAGTTTGTTTCAGCCATGAGTTTAGCTAGTCCTTTTCCTTTGATCAGTTTAGTGGGCTTGATTTCCAGATCATATTCTAATATAACAGCAATCCACTTACCTCTTTTGCCATCAGGATCCTGTGTTAGTATGTCCTTTACCACTGTGTGAGGCACAAATGCAATGATGTGTGAGTGCAAAATGTAAACTCTGAAATCTTTCAATGCCTTGATTAAGGCAAAAGCTTGTTTCTCCATTATGTTGTATTTTAGAGGTGCATCTCTTAGTGCCTTGCTAAAAAACGCAATGGGTTGTTCTTGTCCTCTTATGTTTTTCTGTGGTAGGACAACAACAACTGTATGTTCAGATGAAAAAGAAAATATGAATAAATCTGTGGTAAAATCAAAGCTAATTAGAACTGGATTTTTTGTAAGGGCTTGTTTTACCAACTCAAAGGATTGTTTTGCCTCTATGGTCCATTTTACTCATATTTCTCTTTTTAGCATATTTGTAATGTTTCCAATGAAAGATTACAGCTCTTTGGTATTTCTAGGATGATTGATTTGCAATATTCCTTCAATCCTTTTTGGGTCAATCTTGACCCCATTTTCAGATATGATGTGGCCAAAAAGTTTTCCTTCTTGAAGGCCAAACAAAGTTTTCTTGGGATTCAAAGACAAACCATACTTTCTACACTTTTCAAATACCTTTCTTAAGTGAGCTAGGTGTTCTTCATCAGTTTTTTAGTAGACAATGATGTCATCAAGGTATATCACAATGAAGTAACCTATCTCTTCTGAGAAAGAAATATCCATGGCTCTTTGAAAAGCAGCCCCGAAATTTATCAACCCAAAAGGAATTTTGACATACATGAAGGTGCCCCAGGGTGTGGTGAAAGTTGTCTTGTGTTGATCATTTGGGTGTACCAGCACTTGATTGTATCCTGAAAAGCCATGATCTAGCAAAGATATTATTTTAGAACCTACTACCCTTTGTAAAATGTGATCCAGTTTTGGTAAAGGGTAGTTGTCCTTTAGGGAGGCCTTGTTTAAATTTCTAAAGTCTATGCATATCCTAATTTCCCATGTTTTCTTCCTCGTTGATACAAGGTTTGAAACCCATTATGAGTATCTAAGTGGGACTATTATTCCAGCATCGTACATTTTCTTAATTTCTTTCTCAACCAGAGGTAGCTGCACAGGGTTTATTCTGCGCAGTTTTTGTTTAAAAGGCTTATGGTTTTCTTTGAGAGGGATCTTATGTTGGATTATCTCAGTATCATATGACTTTAAATCTTCATAGCTTCAAGCAAAAACATCCGTAAATTTTTTGAATAGCTCAATGTATTTCTGTTTTTCAAGATATGGCAGTGTTTTTGACAGTTTTATCATCTTGGGTTCTTGTTCACTGCCTATATTGGATTCTTCTACATTTTTTTTAGTGGTTTCTATCTTTGGCTTCTTAGCCACATCATTGAAATCAAATAATTTTTCTAGGGGGACTAGTCCTTTTGGCAAGACATTATCTTTGAACTGTAGTACTTCAAAATCTTCCTTTTTTAAGTCTGTACACAGTTCTGTCTCATGTGGATATTCTTTTTCTAATAGATTTATATTAGCCTTATCAGGAGGTTCTTCTTTGTAAGATTGTTCCTTAGCAAATCAGTCTTCTTCATGATCTGAATCTGAATTTGGCATTTAAAACTCATTTTTTGACTGCAATAAATCTTCTATTTGTTTATCTCCTTCAAAAAATTGCTAATATTTTATGTTATCGGGGACTACTGGTCTATATTTGACTTGTACAGTGCATTGTTTGCTATGATAAGGTTTTTGACATGTACTGGATGCAAAGGCTAGACCATTGGTGAGGATGTTTTGGTTTCTAGGGACAAAGGTAATATCATATTTTGTGAATGCTTTCAAGAGGTCAAGGGCATCATCCCTATATGCTTTTAATATAGGATGCCTAGTTGTGTAGTCTCCCTTAATCTGCCTAATGACTAGCTCAGAATCTCCATGGACAGTTATCCTCTTGGCTCCTAATTTCTTCAGTAGTTGTAGCCTTAGGAGGAGTGCCTCATATTCAGCTATGTTATTTGTGCATTGAAATTTTAGCTTGAATGAATGACCCTCTGCATGATTGTTCTCTGTGTTATGCAACCATATGCCTGTTCTTGAACCAGTCTTGCCACAAGAACCATCAAAGCTCATACTCCAAAGAGGTTCAATTTCAGATTTATCATTGTGTTTGTCCCTAGGACTGCCACTATGTTTGTCATTTTTTTGTTCTTTATGGTCTCCCCTGTGTTTGTTGTTATATTTTGTTTGGGAAAATTGTTTTGGTTGTCCCTCCTCTTTTTCCTCTTCTTGTTCAACTCATTGTTCATTTTCTTCCACTTTTTCATTAAGGTTTTCATCATTGTAAAGAATAAATGAATCAAGATCAGTGTGGGTGGAATAAAGAGGGGAGTTATCTAGATTTTCTTGATTGTTAACCATGTGTTTCATGTGAGTTTCTCTACATAGTCTTATTGGTTGACTGAAGAAATGTATGGTAGCATAGGTCATGTCCATTTGGAGGGTGCCTTGGAGTTTAGTTTCCCGTGATCTTGAAAGGAGCATGCCATATTTGGGAGGAATATCAGCCACTACAATATCCATTACTAGGCTCTTGGCTGGTATTTTTGCTAGATTGATGCATAGATCTTTGATTAGGCCTAGACACTTAACTCTACTGGAATCAAAAGAGTATAAATCTTTGTATGGTATAGTTATCTCAAAGCCTAGTATTTCCATTACTATCTTGGGCATAAGGTTATGTGAAGCTCCTGATTCTAACATTGCATTGTGGAGGATTTTATCATGGATGTTCAGGTTTGTCATAATTTAAATTTATAGAATCAACATTTTCTCCTATGTTTAAAGCTTTCAATACTTGGGATTTATATACATCTTGAGTGGCTAATTCAGTAAGAGGAATAGAGATTTTAATCTTGGCAATTTCACTCTCTAAAGGTGTTTGAGTTTTTGAAATGTTCAAATCAGTCTTTTCAGACACTGTTTTCACGACAATTTCAGCTTTCTGGTTTTTATTTGGAAAATCAGTTAAAACAATTTTGTTAGGAGCACTAGTTGTATTGCTAGTGCTGCTTTGGTCACCACTATACTTGCCACTAGGTTGGCTATTTTTGCTCTTATTTTTGTCAGAACTTTCAGCCACTATGTTTATATTTTCTGTTGTCTTTTTAGGAATGCTTTCAGGGATCTTCCTAGCAGAAATTTTTGGGTTCTTTCTCTTGGGAGTATATTGGTTTTTCTTGCTCCTAAGGTCATACTGTATATGTACTTCCATGATGGCATTTTGAAAGCCTTGTTTATAGTCTTCAGATTCTAGGCTTTCTTCTTCATTTGGTGCAAATATGCCTTGTTCTTCCTCAGTGAGGAAAACAATATCCTCATGGTTTACTCCCATTAGATTGATTTGACTATGTTTTGGTTCTTCAATCTCCCCCTCATCCTCATTAGCATATTTTTCTTGAAAGGGAGGTATGATTTGTTGATCAGGTTCCCTTTGCTCTCTTTGTCTCATTTGAGGGGGATTCCTCCTAAAGATTTGGTTTTGATTCTGGTTTATGTTTTGAGGAGATGTTTGGTTTTCTCTGGGGTAGGCTCTCTCATTAATATTTACTCTTTCCATCATCCTTTCCATGGTTCTAACAAGGTGATAAATCTTAGATTCATCAGATGTAGAGGCTGCAGCCTCTTCTTTATATGTGAATTTTTTCTCATTTTTCATTCTAGCCCTCTTGGCAATTAGATTTACCTCTACACTTACTGCACCCCTCTTCATATCTTCTAATGTAAGAGGTTCTATTTCTCTCAGTTTGTAATCCATCTCTGGATCAAAGCCATCTGAAAATTTCATTAAAGCTAGGCCTTGTGGAGGTTTTATGTGAGGAGGTAGGGAGTTATATACACTATTGAATCTAGTGCAGTATTCTTGGACACCTTCTCCTATGTTTCTCTTAATGTTTTCATATTCTGATAAGATTTGGAGAGGGTTCTTCTTGACTTCCCATTTTTTTAAGAATAATTGATGAAAAGCAGGGAAGTCATGTATACTGTTAAGGGTTAAGCCTTTGAACCATTTTCTTGCTTCTCCCCCTAAACTTTGAGCAAACAATCTTATTTTAATAGTCTCATCATCTATTTCTTGTATGTCAAAATAGTCATTCATTCTATCCACATGTAGTTGAGAATTTATAGGACTACTTGCATCATATAAGGGAACCTTGGACTGATAGTGCTGTGGTAGAAAAACTAAGGGAAAAGGTAGGACTATTGGAGCATACCATGTTTCCATGACTAGGAGATGAGGAAACAAAAGAGGGTTAAAAAAGGGAGAATTTACAAAAGGAGGTGCAGGGTTAAATGGAGGAAGGTGAGAAGTGGGTGATGGAGTTAGTACAGCAGAGTTTTGTTGTACGGTGAATGGATCTAAAACTATATAGGTTATCAACAATCTTGCAAGGGTTTCAAGCCTGGTTCAAGGGAGGAAAACAAGTTTGTTTTCATGATATTGAAACAATTTGTATTTGTAAGAGATCTAATGCTCAATTTTTATCAATAAACAAGCAGAAGGTTTTCCATATTAGGTTCCCTATATATATATATATAGGGAACCTAATAGGGAAAACCTTTTGCTTGTATATATATATATATATATATATATATATATATATATATATATATATATATTGTTTTCATTTGTGTAACTATGTTTTATTGTTGTTCCTATTTCACTCCAAATAAGTAGATAAAATTTGTGTCAAAATGAAAACAAACTAGCTTTCATATTTTTCATTAGCACAGTTGCATATTTTCATGGATTTTCTACAACTACTTGGCTAAGGAACAATGCAAAAATAAGCACACAACCTCCTCTATATCCTTGAATGCTCACTCATGCTCCCTCATCATAATTGATTCTTGAAGGAGAGATAGAGAAATCATAAGAGATGCACAAAAGAGGAGAGGACCAAAATCTCACAATAGGGCAAACCTTCTACTTGTTTATTGATAAAAACTGAACATTAGATCTCTTACAAATACAACTTGTTTCAATATCATGAAAACAAACTTGTTTTCCTGCCTTGAACCAAGCTTTAAATCCTTGCAAGATTGTTGATCCCTATCTACTCTCTATCAAACTCACACAAGCCTCAACACACAAGCACCAACTTGTGCTCTCTGCTTCCTTGTCTCACCAACTCATGCTCACAAGACAATGATCAATCTGTGCCTTCGTTCCTTCTTATAAGCACTTTGACTAGGGTATTACTGGCAAGTTCTGTTTGAGGAAAGTCAAATTGTTGATTGACTAGTTAACAAAAATCATCGGTTGTGTTAACCCATACTTCCTATAATTTAGGAGCCTCAGTCAACTCGTTATTTACCCAAAATAACTTGTAGTGGAAGCCAATAAACTCGACCTTCCACTAATTAGCACTAGTAAACTGCCTCTTGCACTCCTAACTTTTAGGAATTTTCCCTAAATTTTAGGAACTTGTCCTAATTTTTAGGAGTTAGCTCCTAACTAATAGGAACTTGTGCATGTGAAAAGAATAACTCGTTGTGGCTCCTTTGATTATGACACAAATTAAAGAAACTCTTTCTCGCTATCATTTAAAACACTCCCTCTTAGTGAGGAAGGTGTTTCTAGAAGAACCTCATCCACTTGGATCTGTCTCCAACACTACCACATTCTCTGCTGATGCAACTAATCCCTCTGAACTAGAAGACTTCCTTCTTCTTTTTTGCAAAATTTGATCTAAAGACATTTTCTTTCCCACCATGCTCGACGATTCCACAATCTTCCACTATCATTGATCACAACTTCATTTGTGTCACTGAACTTTGGCTCAGTGATCTGCCCACTAGCATGCCTCTAGATCCGCTAAGAAATCTGCTCATTGCGTCTTCTGGATCTTTCCTCTTATCAATGGTTTTTCCATCTGCAACCCATTGAACTAGGCTTCCACAACTATGACTCCTAACAACTCACTAGTCCTTCAATGATCACTGCACATGAGGACTTCAAGGACTGCCCACTTGTCAAGATTTTGGCTGCTCCAAAAAGTTTCTCATAGGGCACACAAATCTACCCTGACACTATGACACATCAACCCTATTTTCACTTTGATCAGGGTCTCCAAAACTACCCACACATAGTCAACTCTTTGATTGATATAGGGCTTTCAAATCATCCACTAACATTCCATACATTTATTGTTCTTAGGCTGCTTCATACGTCTGTCCAAACACCACTAGGACAGTCTTCCACCTATTAATATCTCTCCATAACCTTTGTTGCCCTTTCATATCTATGTATCCTTATCAAATACTTGACAGAACTTAGACCTCATGCATAGCCACTCCTTGAGAGTTCTATGCACTCGTGGATCCATGAACTGCTACCTTAAAAAACTTTCGAGATAGACCTATAATATACTATCTTCAGTGTTCCTTGACAACATAGAATGACCCTACCTCAGTCAACAGTTGCACGTTTCTTTTGGACCGACTTTATGCTTGAGTGGGTTGATTGTCCACGCACTGCAACAACCCTAGACTAGGGAATCTAAATTTGTTGTTCAAATTTGAAATCTGTGTGTTGGTCGATTCTTTCACTGCTTTGATACCATGTAGAAAATCCAAAAAAAATGCAATTGTGCTAATGAAAAATCTAAAAGCTAGTTTCTTTTCATTAGGACACAAATTTTCTTTACTTATTTTCAATGGAATATGAACGAAAATAAAACACATTTACATTAATAAAAACATAATAAAAAAAAAATTTCCTAGGAAACCCAATAGGGAAAACCCTATGCTTATTTATTTATAGAAACTGAGCATTAGATCTCTTACAAATACAACTTGTTTCAATCTGATAAAAAACTTGTTTTCCAGCCTTGAACCGAGCTTGAAACACTTGCAAGATTGTTGATCCCTATCTTCTCTATATCAAACTCACACAAGCCTTGACACACAAGCACCAACTTGTGCTCTCTACTACCTTGAACACCAACTCGTGCTCAGAAGACAATGATCAAATTGTTCCTTCATTCCTTCTCATAAGCACTTCGATTAGGCTATTAATGACAAGTTCTATTTGAGGAAAGTCGATTTGTTGATTGACTAGTTAACAAAAGATCATTGGTTGTGTTAACCCGTCCTTCCTATAATTTAGGATCCTGACTCAATCAAATCATCCTTTACCCAAAATAACTCGCACTAAAAGCCAATAAACTCGACCTTCCACTAATTATCACTAGTCAACGGCCTCTTACACTACTAAATTTTAGGAATTCACCCTAAATTTTAGGAACTTGTCCTAATTTTCAGGAATTAGCTTCCAACTCATAGGAACTTGTGCATGTGACAAGAAGAACTCATTGTGGTTCCTTTGATTAAGGCACAAATAAAAGAAACCCTTTATTGCTAGCCCAAATTATGTTGGATATTCAATAAGAGTTGCATGCAGGCAAGAGAGAGGTTACTGAAGAGAGAGATTGTTTCTTTGATTCAAAAATAATCTCAAAGGTGACTGCATGGGTACTGAACATAGGGGAAACCAAAGGAATATATAATCAATATACCGACAAATGAAGACACTCCTAGGCAAGGTTCACCTAGAACATAATGATGCCAAGAATGAAGTATCACTCATGATCGATGCAACCATAAATGAAATATATAGATAGGTGATTGGCTAACATTGAAGCACGTCTAGCCCCTCCTTCAGGCCCAAGAAACATTAGCAAACATGATGAAGGCCTCATTGAGGTGGATCCCTCTATTTATTTTATTTTCTTTCTAAATATGGCTACTTGTATTATATAATACAAAGGACAGAGATACATTCATCACCCAAACCAGAATTGTTGCGTTAGCCAATTCCGGCAGGAAAATAGCAAGTTCAAAAAAGCAAAAATGGGATTGCCCCGGGATGGGAAACCAACCCAAAAAACAAGTCCATGTAGCAAGGATATTGCTGCCCCTGTGGGGAAACCAGCATTGAACAAAATTATGCAGTGCAGAAAGTAAAAAGACAAGAGAAATAGAACATAACAGGAAAACATATGACAAGTGGGAACCGTGACATTATGCTTGCTGCTTCTTATCATCCTGCAAAGGCTGGAGAGGCTTCTCTTCCTTGATGAAGCACCCGTATTCGGAGATTTCATCCTCGTTCTTAGACAGCTGGGGTCTAGCGCCGGAGTGGAGGTCAAACGAGCACTTGTCTCTGAGTCTTTTCAACCCTCATCAGAGATGCTACTACCACCACTATTTGAGGCGTCCTCGACAGTCTTAACCGGCAACGCCACCATTTTGCGAGGTAGATTGAGGGAGGAAGGAGACATCGTGGATTTGCGCATCCACTTCCTAGAGCTTCAACCAGATGGGCAGGGTACGCTTCAGGAAGGTGTAGGGATATGTGGGCAGAGAGTCGTTGAGGATCCAGAACCTCCAGCGCATCCAAATTCGGGGAAAATTCCACAGTCTGCTCAACCATGGCGTGAATGGGAGGACTGGAGGGCGAGCCACGACCGCCACCTCTGCAAAATCGCATATGGTGGCATCATGGCATGGTGGAGGTCGAATTGCGAGAATGCAAAGGAAGTGAGGGAGGCGGACAGGCAGAGTGACAGAGACCAATGTTGCGAACATTGGCATCGGGATAAAATCGGCAAGGGTTCAGAAAACCAAAAAATTGGGAAAATCGGGAAAATATCGGTAAAAATCGGTAAACATCGGCAAAATTAAGATACCATAAAAATATCTTTAAAAATCGGCAAACATCGGCTAGGCTAAAAAATCTTGATTTCGAGATAAAATCGGGATGTTATCGAGATGTTCGCAACACTGACAGAGACCAGCTTGATGTATATGGGTAGTGCAGGGCAACGAGAGGGGCGGAGTTGCTGCAGGGAATGACAGAGCCAACACTGAAAATGACAGAAAAACTGAGGGAGAATGCCTGAAGAGGGACGGTGCCATTGTCCATATATGGAAAATACGGCTTGTTACCAGTACGTGCAGGAGTAAAGACATAGTGGATGGAGTAAAGATGCAGCGAATGGAGTAAAGACACAACAGACAGAGCTAGGCCGACATAGTAAATAACACCCACGCCGGGTTCATGTGCCTCCTTGTGACGAGGACGACTGCCAGGCGATGACGAGCCCAGATGGAAATTGAAGGAGTCGTTAGGGGGCACCCGCATCCGGGTAGGATCCCTCTATTTCTTCATAGATTGCATGATAGTTGTTTTGTTTCATAGTTTTTATAGTTACTCTAGTGATGGCCAACCTAAGCATCTTAGTTCACCGCACAATTATAGCTATGAAGAAAATAACTATATTTAATTTTCATAAATTTTGATATTAAACTTCTTTTAGCAAAGAGCCTTTTGCATTGCCACTAGTTTGGTTCCCCTAAGGATAAATTAGGGGTATGCATTAACACTCTAGTTATGTAATTTAATGGAATATTAATAGAACCTTTAGCTTACCAAGCAAAAAAATATAAATTATATATATATATATATATATATATATATATATATATATATATATATATATATATATATATATATATATATATATATATAATTTTCAATTTTAATTTGAATGTAGTTTGGATGTTAGGAAAAATGTTGTTATCCTCCAAAGTCAATTCTAATGACAATTCCGACATATGACATGTTCAACTCATAATAAACGTTATGATTTGAAAATATCTCAAAAATGGAAACATGTATATTCCAAATATAATTCTTTCAAGAATATATATATATATATATATATATATATATATATATATATATATATATATAATTCAAATATTATTGATAAATTATAATCATAAAAATGTTGTAAAGCTAAGTAGTTTCCATAACAAATAAAAAATATAAAAATTTAATTGAAAATGAATTAAATCATTTAGAAAAAATAAATTCATACAAAATTATTTGAAAATCACATTTTTATTTAAATTTTTAATTCAAAATGTTTCCGCTCATACTTTAAACCCACTTTATTGTTGAGATTCAACAAGATGATGATCCTAGTGAAAATTAAGCACCTTCACTAGGTGGGGCCCGCAGGCTATTTTTAGGTGTATGTCTATTTTTAGAATGGTGAGCATATTCTAAAATTAACAGGATGTTGATTCTAGATGGTTGAGCAAATTCTTTCTTTAGATGAGTTTCTATTTTTAGAGATATGGGCGAAGTCTATTTATAGATCGCATATCTAAAAATAGAATGCATGTCGATTATTATTAGCCCTTAATGATAATCAGACAATAAATAATAAATTATTCTCTTGAAGCACTTGATTTCAGTTAACTGATTGGAAAAACCAGTTAGTTGAAGGAATTACGCATTCGAAGGTTGGTTGGTGACTCATGCATGGTGGACTTCGTTGTAACTGATTGTGGCAGAGTTGTAACAGAGTTGGAAGAGTAGTTATGGGAGTTGTTATTTAGTTTAAATCAGTTAAGTGAGCTAAACTCAGTTGTGCTAGTTGTAACTCATGATACACTAGTGACAGATGAGTGAATTAATTATTTAATAATTCACAAGTAGTGTCTCACATGCAACTGAAGAAATACAACAGTTAACTACTTGCATGTCAGATCTAGTGGAGACCCAGTGGAGAGATAGGTGAAAGGGTGTGATTGACTATCAATTGTGACTATAGTGATGCATTAAGTGCATCTACACACACACTGTAGATGCCAATGAGGATTGCGCAGTCAAGGAAGGCAAGATTGCATTCATTCATGGATCTTCTTCAGCAAGGATTGCGAATTGGAGGCAGGCTGTCAGGGTGCAGTAAATTGGTGCATGTGTGAACCAATTTTTGTATGAGTGTGAGACGATTGTATATTGTACTAAGAGCTCTATGATTTGAGATTTGTATGAGATTGTTTCATGTTCCATTGATATACATAATATATGATAGTTGGGTTTTTTAGCTTTAAGCTTTCCCGGTAAAACATCTTGTTATGTGCGATTGATTTTTCTTCATGTGTTTTGCAATTGGCGATTTAATTTCCGCAAAAAGTTAGTGGAAGGATTCTGTATTTAACAGTGGATTAAAATTGTTAGATCAGGAGATTCTGGCAATACATATAGTATTGATAAATTTCTACATGGTATCGGAGCAGTGTTAATCGCTGAAGATTGCAATAGTGAAGCGGTGTTGAGTTGTGTTGGTGGAACAATTCGAATTTGCTACAAGAGTTTCTTGGTGCGACAATTGAGTATACATCGAAATGGATTTCAATGGTTTGTGGTTGGAGTATGAACTTGAGGGCAACTCGAACTACATTGCATGGAAGGATAGGATGGAGGCGATGCTTGAAGATAATGGCTTGAAGGAGTTCATCGACAGTGATATTCCTAAACCCACTTCGACGGATGTTGCATTATTTGACGCCTGGAAAAAGAAGTAGCGAAGACAAGAAGGATTCTATTGGAAGGTGTGAAAGAACATATTGTGTCAAGCCTTCACGGGAAAGCCACTCCATTTTCAATGTGGAAGGATTTGACAAATCTTTTCCAAAGCAGTAGTGACCATAGGAAGTTGGCGCTGAAAGATAAACTCATAAAAATCAAAATGGAGAAGGGCAACAGTATTCCAAAGTATCTCATGAAGTTTGTCCAATGTAGGGATGAGCTGGGGAGTGTGGGAATTACAGTTTCTGATGATGACTTGGTGAGCTTGGCTCTCCTTAGACTTGGAAAGAGTTGGCACAATTATGAAGACTCTGTCAATGGACAGGAGAAACTATCGGATTGGGAGCGACTTTGGTCGAATCTAGTGCAGGAGGAGATAAGGCGGAATACCAGAGATGGCTCTTCATCAAAGCTTGATGATGAAGAGGATTGTGCTTTGGCTGCCAAAGGAAGGAAAGGGAAGGGGAAGAAATTCCACTCAAAATCCGAGGCTAAAGGCAAGAAGCTGGATTTGTCTAAGGTGAAGTGTTTTCACTGTCACGAACATGGGCATCTCGCCACTAACTGCCCACAGAAAAAGAAGAACAATAAGGTTGTTGGAGCTGCAGCTGGTGAGGCCCTTGCCTCGCAATTTGAACTTGATTTCTCTTTGATCGCATGCTTGGTTTCAAGCACAATGGGATCAGTGTGGTATCTTGATAGTGGTGCTTCCTTCCACATGACGGGGATAAGGAGTTGTTCAGCGACTTGGAGGAGAAAGCATTAGGGAAATTTTGAGGTCTAAAATGGGCCTCCTAAGAAAAATGTACAACCAAAATAAACTTTATAAGAACCAATAGGATTCAATATGATGATGTCAACCATGGGGGATGATTCACCATTTTTTAATTAAAATGGTAAAAATATTAAAAAATAATAAAATAATAAAACTAATTTTTCAACTCGTATTTTCAATTTTTCTCCCAAATTTTTTACTCAAATTTCGAGTGGGAGTACTCGTTGAATGCAAAATTTAATTCCTCATGCAAGGAGTACCCATGTTGCATACTTTTGATGGACCCTGCTACATGAAAAATGAGAAATACATGAAAAAATGTGATTGCTATCGTTTTTCATGTATTTCTCATTTTTAGTGTAGAAGGATCCATCCAAAGTATGAAACATGGGTACTCCTTGGATGAGGAATTAAATTTTGCATCCAATGAGTACTCTCGCTCAAAATTTGAGTAAAAAATTTGGGAGATAAGTTGAAAACATGAGTTGAAAAAGTATTTTTTTTCTTTTTTCCCTCTAAAATTTGATGATATAATCAAATATTATTTTATTATTTCCACTATTATTTTATAATTTCCTTAGGAGGCCCATTTTAGACCTCAAAATTCCCCTAATGATCTCCAAATGCATATAGAGATGGGCGAAGATGGACAATACAGTGCGACCGACATTGGTACCATTACCTTTGAGAGGGAATCAGGTAAACCATTTATGTTGAAAGATGTTATGCATGTTCCAGGTCTGAAGAAGAACTTGGTCTCAGTTGTGATGTTGGAGGACAAAGGTTATGACGTTGTTTTCAATGATGGAAAACCTTTCCTGTGACATAAAACAACGGGTCAAACCAAGAAGATAGGGATTCGAGTTAAGAATCTCTACAAGCTTGTTAGATGGATAAATCTCTCTTGCGAACAAGAAGGATCTCCCTAGTATCCTAAGGATATCTAGAAACAAACGAACAAATGTAAACTACTTCCTCTAGATTATGTATGATTTAGAATTATCTATGATGAAGGAAAAAGACCTACATGTGGTCCAATGCTTGTTGTATTCTTCTTTCCTGTCGCTCAAAGAAGTCACCTCTTAAGACCTGCAATCAAAGACATGAAAGGGAATCAAAAGCACCTGCAAAATATACTAATTCACAAATCATAAATCTATCTTAATGATCAAGGAATTTAAGAAGTAAGTCATTCAAGTAGATACATAAACAACTTAGTGAGAAAATAGGATCCATTTGTATTATCTTTTCATAAAAGAAGAAACCTTACAACCATGTTTGCCTTGATGCTGTACAGGTCCTTCCAGGGTTCGAAGCAAGCGTTTTCCTTTGGTCTGAAAAGCCCTTCCACTCTTTGAACCAGCCTAGATACGAGTATGTAATCATACTCGCATGGATAATGGCTAGTAAAAGAGTATGTTTCTTCAGCAATTCTCTTCTCTAATGTAGCACCAAGTACAAAGCAATTACTAAGTGTGTAAAGAAGTTCTGCATATACTAAGTATGTCTCAGTAAGTACCCTTGAGACTAAACCATGGCTTCAATTTATAGCAGAAGGAAAGTGGTTTCAGTTCCATAAAGAGGGAACAAGTTCCTCCTATGAAGGGATTTTAGCTCCAAATACCAAGGGATAAGCTCCTTTAATGAAGGGATGAATGTTCATGAATGGAGGGAGTGAAGCTCGACCATATTATGCCTTCCAGAAGCTTCCAGTTGGGAGAATATTCGACCAACTGGGCTTCTAGAAATTACTTTTGCTTTCAAATTACCTTTTACGGGGGTCTGCAGTTTTAATGAACAGAACATGTGGTAGGCTCTACATTTTATAGAGCAAAAAGGTGAGGTGCCGCAGGTAAGGGCTAGGAAAAGTGCGGTATCAGTGTTTTTATGATTTTTATGAGATTTTCTCCAACTTTAAGACTTGATACAGGAACTTTAGGGTTGTAGATCTCTAAGGGAACATTATCTAGGTATTGATGAACCCACATAGATAGTAGAATGTCATGGTGACAAAATAATGTGTAATAGATTGCCCCCTAAAGTGCGAAGTCTGAGGTAATTCCGAAGAGTGAAGTGATTTATCATTCTGAGAATTGGGTTGTGGACACACCGGTTGAGACCTGTAGAAACATTCAATGCAAACATATATATATATGTATATCATCGCTGAGGTAGGCATTCCCATACTCAGATCAAAACTAGCTAAATCAAAACTAACTAAAATGTTCTGATATGGAAATGATTCTAGTATTACATCAATAGTAGACACAGCATGGACGTAGCCATATGTAATAAGTAGTCTATTGTAAAATGAATAATAAAACTCCTCGCAGCCTAGATGGTGGAAACTAGATCCAGGGTCTTGATTTCCGCTACCCGAACTAGTACGATCTTATCCATGCGATTGATTGTGTCGAATTTGAACATGGTAGAAACCACTTGATTACCAGTCAATGATGTGAACTGTTAACAAGTGTGAGAGAAACCACCAATAATTACAATGGCTCTCAAAGTACTCAATAGAATCCATGAAGTGTGAATAAATGATTTGAAGTCTAACACTTCACAAAATTGTTCGATCGAAGGTCAATGATGTAGCTTGTCGTCAAAGGTGAGAAACCTGCCATTAGGGCATGCATATCCCAAGGTACTGATAGGATTCAAGATCAACTCTCTAGATGATGAGCTGTCGTCGATAAAAAGTGACTCGTTGCAGGAAAGCCTACGACACGAAACCATTAGATCAAGATTTGAAGAAATATTTTGAAAGGATTGACTCAGGGATGGTCAACGCGAATGGAGACAAATGTTTGCAATGAATGGTTTATTTGAACTATCTCTTGAACACATAACGACATTGCAGATGGTTTGGTAACAATTGACCTAAGCTAATACCCAAAAACCAGCTGAAGACTTTCAATGTGGTTTGATTAACTGATAGGCAAAGGATTTTCCCAACCTAGGTAGAAGTGTGACAAAAAGTGTCGTGTTCAAGAGTCGTAAACTGCTTTTAAACAAAGTTTAAGAACTGGATTCATTTTCTTTCTTTTTTCCCCACCATTTCTGGTAAGTACCTCTTTATTTTTGACAAGCTTGAGGAGGATAACATTTGCTTGTTATATAAGCTCATCCTTCGGATGAGTCCAACTTAGTATAAAATCGAACCCTAAGAAGGAGTGGCTCGTTCTTGTTTGTAATCGACAAGTCCTTTATTGTTAAATTTTAACGAGTCTAGTATAGGAGAAACTCAGTGTTTTTCAATTTTAGGGAGTCAGAAGAAAAAACTTAAGAAAACTCCGTGGGTGTACTTTTTTTGTAAATTTAGTCTCTCAAGCCCAAAAAAGGATAAAATAATACAGGAGAGAACTCTATTGACCATGATTAGTCAACGTATACCTTTTTCGTAAATAGTCCATTTTAGTTCGGAAAATGAATAAACTTATACTGAAGGGACGACTGTTCATTTCCTTTAACGATTTCGAATAGTCAAGTACTCAGCAATCTTTTCATTTTTAGAGAGTCTGAAAAGGGCTTAAAAGAGAAATCCAGGGTTTCACTTTTTCGTAATTTTCAAGAGCCCGAAAAAGTGATAAAAGTGTACTCATTTTTGCTTTTTCGTAAGTTTTAACGAGTTCGAAAAAGGGATAAAAATGTACTCATAGCTTTCACTTTTTCGTAAGTTTTAACGTGTTCAAAAAAGGGATAAAAATGTACTCATGGTTTTCGCTTTTTCATAATTTTTAACGAGTTCGAAAAAGTGATAAAAAGTATACTCCTTGTCAAAATGATCATTTTATCCGAAAAATCCTGTGTTCTGCACAACAAACTCAAAAATTACACATATCTGTTTTGTGACAAAAAATAATTCGGAAAACAACTTGTCAAAGTGGAAAATAAACAAAACTATATTTTATTTATTCAAAAAATCTTATAAAAAGGAGTTTTTCAAAGTCATTTTTACCATTTAACTTCAGAGTGAAAGTTCATAGCTTTTGGTGAAAAAATTTCCGAAGGAGATTACGGAAGAACCAATCGTCTAAATCACAAACTGTCGAAACCAGGTAATCCACAACATATTTCTCTTCATTTCTATCTGTTTACATTCTCATTTTAGGTTTTAAAATTGTTTTTGGGATAAGAATAGGTTCAAAAAATCGCCCTCGGGGTCCCGCAGGTAATACACTCAGCACCTACGGACCCCGATAATTTTTCAAAAGAAAATTATCGAGGTTCCGCAATTTTTGTGTAGAGTGCGTGCGGAGCTCCCGCACTGTCTCTGTGCAAAAGGTGCAGAGGTGTCGTGAACAAATCAAAAATATGGATTCTCCCAAAACAAACCAAATTTTTTCACTCTGATTGTTTCTAATATTTCAATTTGTTCATTGCAGAATATCTACAATGCTCGAGTGGAGAGAACGTGAACATGGGGAGGTTGATGAGGCAGCAATGATACATCCACCCACATTGCGTGCTTTGAGAAATTGCGGATTGTAAAAGTTCTGGGCCATTTAGGGAATGAGGGCTTAGGTAGATCTACTTACATGGTTGGTGAACAAATGGGATGTTCAAGAACAGTGTTTCATCATTGGAGACCATCGGCTCAAAACTGAGCTGGAAAATATATACTTCCTCACCAGTTTATCAAAGAGAGGTGAACTGATTTCCTTGTTTGGGGGTAGGACAGGTGGCCAATCTATCACTAGCTACCAACAAGAATTTTGCAATGAGGAGGCTGATCCCAAAGAGAAACATATTGACATAAAAACCATTATCTGTCCTGAACTCAAAGTGATTGCGTTCACTGTAACTAGATTGTGTGGAATTGCAGCTCTACATGTTGCTACTCAGGCCCAAATGCATACAGCAGTTGATTGTTTCAGAGGCACCCTCTTCAATTGGTGTGAGGTAGTATTGGCTAATGTAAAAGGCCAATTAACCAGAGAGAAGAACGCAAAGTTGAAAAACTTTGGGTATGGAGCTATTGTAGTCACTTTTTATCTGGAGAGGATTACCTCTCTTGACCCCCAGCTCATTTCAATTGATGCTGGTATGATCAGAGAGCCTCAGATGGTCCGATGGCTAGCACTGATGGCCCGTCATAGTGAGGGTGGTGAAGTTGTCCGATTCACACCGACTTATTTTCATTGGTTACAGAACCAGGTCTTCGCCATCGAAGATTTTCCATATGCCAGAATAGATTTCCGTGGCGATCATGATATGTCCCTTCCTCCAGGAACACAGTGGGATGAGTCGGGTATAAATCATTTTGACGTGTTTTAATCCTAATTTTTATTTTGTTTTTAAAATCATCCAATACTGATAACAAAAAAAAAAAATGTAGATGTTGGTCCACGAAGACCAACCAATCTTCGTCGATTTGACAGGAAGTGAACAGAGCCCATTGTACCACCACAGGATTAGGCAGCAAAAATTCTCACTGACCTAGAGCACAACCTGGAGCGGTTTACCATAGACATTCTGGAGACTTTGATAGATGATGTCCCTCTCCATCTATAGAGACATGTCATTGGAGTTCCTGGTCTGTTCAAGAGATTCCTGAATAGAGTGGCGCGAGCTATAGTGTGCTATCATGATCATCACCACGGATAGTGGATGATTATGCGGACTATTGTATTTTTTTTTTTTTAATCAGTATTTTTCCGATCATAAGGTGTTTTAAACCTATGATCGAGGGCGATGTAATATTTTTTGAAAACATTACTCTTAACCTATGATATTACTACTATTTTCGGCTAGTCCAACATGTTATCGAATGTTGATTTGATTTACTTTTTTAATGTTGCAAATGTCTGTTTATAACACTACTAGCTAATGCATCATCCAGTGTGTTTAAATTTCTTGGAATGTGTTGATATTCAATGTAATCAAACTCTCCTTCCAAGAGACAAACCTTCAAAAATAATCTCAATAACACTGGATTTTTAATTGTGTATACTCTATTTAAATGTAGTACAATGAGTTCAGAATCTAACCTAATGATCAAACATCAAATTCCAAATGAAATGGATTCAGATAATAACTCAATTACTGTGCTATATTCTGCAATATTATTCATTGTTTGACTGAGTCTTACCCCATGCATAGATACTAACTCATCAGTGGGTGAATAAATAACCCAAGCTGCGGAAGCAATGTTCCATGTACTACGACAAGCACCATCAGCAAAATCAATGTATGTTTGAACGGATGTCGACATCTTCAATATCAAGAGTAATCCAAATAAGCAAGGATAGTAGTAAAAAAAAACTTAAACTAGGCACACTCTTCTAATCTAAGGTACTCTAGCTACGAAAAGAACTAATATACAAGTAAGATCTCCACACAAGGATCAAGCATAATATCTCTTCAAATAAAGCCCATTTCTAGGTTTGTCTAAAGAGACCCCGTCATAATCAGTCAATTCATAAGCCCCTTTTGCAAGCACTCGCTTGAAAATATAAGGACCATGCCACATGGGTTCAAATTTCCCAGCTCCTAGCTTATCATTAGCTTGATCATATACTAAGACTAGGTCGTCTTCTGAAAAAACACGAGGTGTAACACTCCTATCATACTGAGCTTTCATTCATTTTTTATGAGCTTTGGTAGCTAATGCAGCCATGCGTCGAGTCTCATCTAATTTAGCTAAGTACAAAAAAAAAAATTCCTCTTCACAGGTAGCTGGTAGTAACTCTATGGCTAATTGGAATGATGGTATCTTGCATTCAATGGGTAACACAACTTCTAAACCATAAACCAGTTGAAAAGGAGTGAAACCTGTTGCAGTTTTCGCTGAGGTTCGGTATGCCCAAAGTGCTGAAAAAACTTGGTATGCCAATTTGATTTATGAATTTCGATATTCCGTTTGATCATAGTGGTTAAAAATTTATTAACGGCTTCAACCTGACCATTAGCCTGCGGGTAATATGGAGTAGAGCTATCATGGCATAGGCCAAGTTGATCAGTTAGTTTGGTCATCATTATGTTTCGAAAATGACTTCCATGGTCAGTGATAATAGCTTGGGGTACACCGAAACGAGCAATCACATGATTGAATACGAATGTAGCTGCAGTTTTTCCATCTGCTGCAAATGTAGGCATCGCATCGGCCCATTTGGTAAAATAATCTATTGCAAGAATAATATACCCATGCCCCCCGGCCGAGTGAGGGTTACATGTAATGAAATCAATGCCCCATTTTTAAAAAGGACCGATAGCAATTATGGGGTGAATAGGAGCGGGTGGTGCACACATCTTTCGATCAAAAATCTGACGATTGTGGCATTTTCAGACCGCGAAAATACAGTCTTTGAATAATGACGGAAAAAAATAACCAGCGCGCAATATCTTTTGGGCTGTGGCATACCCAGACATATGACCGCCACATGCTCCAGAATGGCAATCATTTAAAACTTTTTCAGCCTCTTCATGAGTAAGGCATCGTCGAAAAATAGAGTCCGCACCCCGACAGTAAAGTGTGTCAACAACAATATTGTATTGTTGGGATTGGAAACGGATCTTTCGTCTATGTGAACGTAAGAGTTCAAGCCGAAAATTTTGGGTTTGGAGATAAATGATGATATCTCCATACCAGGAATCGAGTGTACTGATAAGAAACAAAGATTCATCTGTGATCGGATGTTCTATCACAACTTCTAACTCAATATTTGGGAAGTCACACATAAGTTCAGCGAACACCACTGATTTCTTTGATTTAGACTTTTCAAATTCTAAATCAAACTCTTGTAGGATAAAAATCCATTTAGAGTATTTGTCCCCTAGCAATTGTTTGGTAAAAATGTACATCATAGGGTTACAATCAGATATCACTGTTGTTTTTCGTAACAGTATGTAATGAAGAAATCTTTGGACAGCTTGAACGGATGCCAAGGCCAATTTATCCACATGTGAGTATTTAATTTCAGTCGGATTCAAATTGCGACTGAGATATTAAATCACATGTTCGTTGTGAAATTCATCTTCCTGAACTAATATCATTCCAATCATGGAATTAGAGGTCGCTACGTAAGAAAAGTAATCCTGGTTATAATTGGGTGAATGAAATAATGGTGCATGGGTCAACACGTGTTTTAGAGCATCAAAACATTGATCAGCAATATCGTCCCAAAAGAAAAGAATATTATGTTTCAACAACCTGGTAAAACCTTTGGTTAATTCAACATAGTTAGGAATGAATCTATGCAGAAAGTTCGCTTTCCCTTGCAAACTTTGGAGTTGGTGAAGTGTGGAAGGAGGAGGTAAATTGATAATGGCCTCAACCTTGGATAGGTCGACATGAATGCCTGTCTTATAAACAAAAAATCCCAACAATCGTCCAGATTGGACACAAAAAACACATTTGTGAGGATTCAGACGAATCTTATAATGCCTACATCTCATAAAGATTGCTCGTAAATGAGTAGGATGATCTTCCCTGTGCAATGAGTGAGCAAGTAAATCATCGAGATAAGGTTGCACACTGTGTTTAATGTCATGAAATGCATAAGACATTTCCCTTTGAAAAGTTGCGCCAGCATTTTTTAATCTGAAAGGTAGTTTGCAATAAGAAAAATTTCCCCAAGGACAAATAAATGTTGTCTTTGGTTGATCAGCAGGGAGTATGTTTATTTGATTATAACTAGAAATCCATCCATAAATGAAAACATTTCACTTCCGACACAATCATCAATGAATTGATCGATATAGGGGATTGGATAATTGTCTTTTGGACAAGCTTTGTTAATATCCCTATAATCAATACATACTCTGATTGTTCCTTCTTTTTTAGTAACAGGAACAATATTAGATACCCAATCTGTTAGCGGAATTGGATAAATAAAACCTGCTCGAAGTAATTTTTCAACTTCAGCTTTAATAGTAGCAGCTTTTCGTGGATGTATCTGACGTAACCTTTGTTGGGCAAGTTTAGCATCCGGGTATGTTTTAATTTCATGAACGACAATCGATGGATCAATTCCTGGCATTTCTTCATATGACCAGGAAAAAATGTCACATAATTCTTGAAATAGGGCTTTATATGTATGGATTTCATCCATTGTACAAGAAGCGCCTATATGAATGTTTTCAACAACTCCTGGTTTTACTGATATGTCAATGGGAATCGTTGTAGAAATATTTTCTAAATTCATTTCAGAATTCAAATTTGTGATCGAGATAGGACTTTGTGGTTCTTTGACATAGTCAGTGGTAAAAATTGATGAAAAATATTTTTCAAATCGATCAAGGTTAGGTAAAAACAAAGATCGGTGATGTAGATCTTCCCATGGTAATTCATCCATAGACAAAAATTCACGAATGTGTTCATCAGTATTGAATACTTGTTGAAAAGGATTAGGAATTGATGTCAAGGTTGAGCTTGATGTCGAAAACGATTCTTCATAGCTCACATTCATTGGATCAGATGCAGTTGAAGGGGTATCAAAAAATGACTGTACCGCTTGATATGCTATCTCAATAGGACTCAAAGGCATCTCTCCATCAAAAGAATCCAATTATGATTCTGAAGGCACTAACCAAGGGTCATCTAATGGAATATTGCTTGATGTAATCATATTGATATTAGAAATATTATGCGGTACGTTGGGTGCAGGCATAGAAAAAGAACCCATTAAAGCAGAGTCTTTAATTAAACCTACCCCAACATCTTCGTAAGGGATAGTTGATTTTCCAATATGCTGGATACTATCAGTAGAGGCTAGGTCGGATGAATAATACGAAAGTTGGTCAATTTTAACGATCTTTCCTTTGTGATGAAACATAATTAACCAAAAGACAGATGATATGACAGCAGTCATAGCATAAGACCAACTTCAACCCAGAAGAAGGTTGTAATCCAGAGGGGCATCAACAACTTCCAAATCTAGATTAACAATTTTTATTTCGACCTCTATAGGTAGATCTTGTAAAATACCATACAGATGGAACCCTCTTACATAAAAATATTTGAGGATGGTTGGAGATTGGTTAAGTGTCGGAGAACCAAGTGATTTCCAACAATTTAACGACATGATACACGTAAATGCCCCTTCATCAATCACAGTACGAAAGCAACGTCTTTTTTTGACTAACACTGGAATTTGGAAAGCCATCTGATGGGGAAGGCGAGGTGTAAAATTTTCTAAATCGAAGACCATAAGGTTCAAATCCTGAAGATCTAAAGCTCCTAAAACTGACAATAGTAATTTCCTTTGTGCTGGACATCATTGCAGAACTTCCAAGGCCAACATTGCTGAAGGGGAAATTGCCAAGTCTTCAACAATGTTGTAGTTCTGAGCAACTCTCGCATGTGGATTGAAAGCTGATTTTCGAAGTACACCTTTAGCAGGTGGTTTGATTACTAAGTCAGGATTCGGTCTCTCGATATGAAGCAGATCATAAACCGAGGGAGAGGTAGTTGGTGTTGAATTAGAATTTTCTATCTCTTTACCAGTAAAGGGATTTTTACTGCCATAGTCTTGCGATCACGTCGCAACCATTACTTGTGACATCATCAAAATATCTGATGATGTATTGGAAGAAGATCCAATCATTTTACTATCTTGAACAGGAAAAGGATCCTTCAAGACAGCTGGTGTAGATGAACCTTTAACGAATTTAGATACCTCGAACCTATGCGGGCATTCTTTAGTAAAGTGATCCTCATCACAGATAAGACAAGGATAATTAGGTTTTCGTTCATCGTCAGTTGGTTCAGATTTATCATTTTTATCCTTCGGAGATGATTACTTGTTCTTATTCTTACCTTTCTTCTTACCACCACTTTTAGGTTTGGCCGTAGATGATTCCACAACATGGATATCGGCAGAAGTTTCAAGGGAAGAATCTCCCTTTGGTGAATCGGATAAAGTTATAATAGGATAAGTAACCATAGAAGATTTCTTCTTACTCTTAGTAGCACTAACAGAACCAATTACACCATCAGCGGCATGAGAACCTGAGGGAGTTGTAGTTATCTGACCTGGTCATGGTAAATCGGGGATTTTCTCATACAGAGTACCTGATTGTGTGTATACAAGGTCAAGATACTGAGCTTGAGAAATGACTTGTTCTTCTGTAACAATGCCTCCTTTGGCCACATCTTCAGTAATTTTGGGCAGTAATGACTTGATAAACCATTCAGCCAAAAT
The DNA here is from genome assembly GCA_034641835.2 of Pinus albicaulis. Taxonomy (NCBI): domain Eukaryota; kingdom Viridiplantae; phylum Streptophyta; class Pinopsida; order Pinales; family Pinaceae; genus Pinus; species Pinus albicaulis. The sequence goes on along the minus strand of CM076569.1, from coordinate 553,452,876 downwards.
TTGATCCGAAATAAAGACTTTCACTAAACGCCTTCTACGTCTCCATTCATGGATGTGATCGGATATGTACATAGATGTATATTGTTTTAATGAAGTCAACAATTCCGTGACGTTGTCGTATCTAGCTGGAAACTAAAAATGGGTTAAAAAAGGAGTTGCTAATGCATTGAAATTATTAAATGAGCCTCGTGGTAGTTCAATGTACCATTTGGTAGCTAAACCTATGGGAGTTCTTTGAAAAAGATGTAATCGAATCAAATCGTCAAATAGTGAATTTGATGCACACCAGAGGTGGTAAGTCATAACATGATTAGATGGGTCCTCTCTTGACTTACCTTTAAACATTGGAATATCACTGGGAAACTTATGAGGCATCGGCGACCAATACGAAAGATAATAAATGGGATCATTTGTAAGGCATGATAGATTAGGTAAATCTAAAGTTGCTATGAACGACAACCGACAGTTAGGGTCTTGATGACCTTGAGTGATCAACTTCAGTTCTGGGAGGAGGATATCCAGGATATCCTAGAATTTCCTGTGCATTGGGAATTGGAATGCCTCTCGGATAACCAGGATTAACCAGACCATACTGGGGTTGTTGATGTGTCTGATAAGTATACCCAGGATATGGTTGGTACTGATAAGCTGGATTTTTTATACGTCCAAATTGATACTTCCCTTGGTACGGTTGATAAGAAAACTAAGGTTGACTTTTTATAACAGTAATCGTACCAGGTTGTCTTGTAGGAATTTGTACAGTAGTCTGAATGGTAGGTCCAGACTGCGGCACAGAGACTTGAGGAATTTGTGTTGATACTTGAGGGGTAGTAGTAATAGGAGCTGCAGATACTCCAGGAATAGGTGTGGTAGCTTGAACAGAAGTCGCAGCAGCAAATTGAGTGGGATTTCGAGGTGAACTCGGACCAGGCTTGTGGACAGGACCAGGTGAAGACACTTGAATGGTAGGCTGGACAGGTTGTTGGGTTGAACCATAACCTATGGGTTGTCTAGGTTGATAATAAGGTAACTGCACATTAGGTTGAAAATTATGTTGAAATTGGGATGGATCCCATACCGTATTTACTCCGAAATATTACCCATTGAAGGTTGTGCATATGAAGGACCATAACCAGGTTGAACATAGGGTTGATAATTATCTGGATAACCTCCACCTCCTTGTAACAATTGTTGTTCATCACTAAAATATTGTCCTACAGGAGGTTGGAAACCCTGATTTGGGTACTGACCTTGAGGTATGTACTGAACTTGAGGTATATACTGACCCTGGGGTTGATATTGACCCTAAGGTGTGTACTGTCCTTGGGGTTGATATTGACCTTGAGGTATGTACTGTCGTTGGGGTTGAGATTGACCCTGCGGTATGTACTGTCCTTGAGGTTGAGATTGACCCTAAGGTATGTGTTGTCCTTGGGGCTGCCCTCTAGGCGGTAAATTACTACCTCGAGGTTGCCCCCCAGGCGGTAATTGACTACCTTGAGGTTGAGGGTTCAGAACGTTTCCAGACATCATAAAAATTTGTTCTGCATTCAACGCTTCAGTGTTTGTTGCATTTGGACCAGATAACAATGATCGTTTACTAGGTTGAGAAGCTGCCCCCGAGAAAGTACCAGAGAGAGACTGGTATCCCGTAGGAACAGATGGACCGCCATATAAATATGTTTTTGGAGATTCAGAAAACATGGATGACTCACCCGACATGATTAACGGAGGTCTATAACCTCTTGGTGTAGGGTAAAAAGGAATTTGGGGTGGCGAATAAGTAAGACCTACGTTTTGTAAAAAATCTGTGAATGAAGAATACCAAGCGTCAGTTCTAAAAGGACTGTAAAAAATTGATTCACGATCTCTAAGATTTAAAGTTTCTTGTTTCGGGAAGAATTACTTCTTCGTTTGGGCCAATAATCTCTTCAATACTTATGAGATCAGAAGGAAGATTTTCATTAATGCGATACCTTACTCCGAGTGAATCAGGATAACTAGAAGTTGGAGTAAAAAACTCTGAAGTTGGTTCAGATGTAGCAGGTTTAGGTTCCGTCTCAGAAATTTCAGGCTCTTCATCTATGTCACTTGATGCAGAAGCAACGTCAGTTATTTCGGAAAAGGAAATTTGTTGCGGAGTATGTTCTGCTACTTGTGGTTTATCTTCTTCAAAATTAGGATGAGTAATTATGGATGATTCTCCTTGTTCTGTTGATATAATTCTGTTGATAGTATGAGGTATCAGAGCTTTAAGTCTTTCTAGCTGTCTTGGTGTATACTCAGTGGGTTTCCCCTGAGTCCTACGCGATTGTCTTGGTAATTCAGCCACGATTAAAAATTATTAACACACGCAATCAAAGAAAATTTCAAGAAAAAAATCCCAAGGTCACTAAAGAAACAATCAAATGATCATACACTTATAAAATCTAAGAGGTCAAACAACACACAAACAGTAGATTTCCACACTAAAAACACTAGTTGGTGATGAAATCCAACATCGTAGTATTTTAATGCAGAAATGGAATTTGGAACAGTTACCCCAACAACCTACTTAATGAAACAAACCAGTGCAAGTTTCTCCACTTAAACCATCTCGAATGAAGATAACCCTCCGGAGAGTCCAAGTGAGTCTATTCGACATCTGCTCCAGGTACAGTGGGACCTTCCCTCCACCGTCACCTTAGGAAATAATCCTAGAGTTTATAGCCACTAAGGTTACCAACATGAACACATATGCCTGGGGGAACAGTCCACGATCCGATATACACGCAAGGGCAGAGTATCAAAGCTCAATCCCCTTGAAGGCTCCTTGACATAATCCAAGGTTTACCGACAAGTGACCCCAAGCTCCTCGACAATGGTCTATCTGAGGTTTACCGTTCTTAATACGTGCACACCTTCTATCATTCCCAATGAGATAGGTATGATTACCTCCCTGGTTCGGATATGATCTCGTGCTTGACTCCTTTAGGAGGAGCTTCCCAGAGCATATATGCTACGATTGGAATTTTCCTATCGCAAGATTGACTACTTGTTTGTTTTAACTATCTTGGAGAGTTAATTACAACCTACTCCAAGACAGTAGCCTAAGATATGTTGGTGGAAAAGAGCCCTAGAAAATATAAAATTACTAGATTGGTTTTAATTTAAGTGTTACTTTTAGTTGGATGTTTCTTAGGACAATAGGTACGAAAATGAAACTTCAATGATGTATAATGACCCGACTCAAAGATACACTAAAATGCATTTATATGAGAAACATCTAAAAGAAAGAGTTGAGAGATTCAGATGCTTTTAAAATATCAATCCTTTCTTTCACAATAAGAATATTTGAAAAGAAAACTCTTTCACGAGAACTCAATTTTGTAGAAAAATGATCAATTTGCTCAAAAAGAAATCCCTTTAATCATTCAAGTCTTAAACTACAATTAAACAGTCTCCAAAAGAAAAACTATGATTACTAGAAATAAAAATTCAAAACTAAAACACTAATTTTGAACCCTAAAAGTTGATAAAAATTAAAACTAAAAACTATAAAAGTTTTGAGGATGTTTTTCTCAGTTTGTAATCTAACTAAGAAATTCTTTGCTTATCCCAGCAAAAAATCAAAATCATCCAAGAATGGTTTTAAAATGAAATTCAAAACTTATGAAACAGAAAGACTTTCTAGATTTGCAAATAAAAAATGGAATCTGATTTTCATAAAAGTAAGTTCTGCTATAAAGTCAAAGACTCAGCAAGAAAACAATGACATACCATTGATCTAAGGTATACAAAGGTTTCTGATTTTAGAGCAGCAAAAGACAAAGCAAAAACTCACTTATAAAATGCAAATCGACAGAAAATCACTCTAAACTCAGAAATGCTAGAAGAAACTTTCACACAAGGTTTTTGACAGTCAGGACAAGTCTGGGTAAATATAGAGAATCTTGTAAGCTACTTCCAGAAAAGAGAATCTTAAATTTTTCAAAAATTTTCTTGTGTCCGTAGGTTTCAGTATAAAAAGGTGCGGTACCGCACTGTTTCCACAGAGAAACTGCAGAGGTTACCGCATTGTTTTCAAAGAAAAAGTGCAGATACTAGAAAACATAAAGAAAAATAAAAAAATTCTTATCTACTTTTCAGGGATTCTAAGGGATAATTTACCCAACCCAGTGCAGACTAATTAGACTCAGAAAAACTCTTTCAAAAGTCAAACTCAAAAATAAAAAGAAAACTAAGTTCAGGAATTCCCTAGTGGAGTCACCATTTTGTTAGATGGATAAATCTCTCTTGCAGACAAGAACGATCTCCCTAGTATCCTAAGGATATCTAGAAACAAACGGACAAATGTAAACTACTTCCTCTAGATTATGTATGATTTAGAATTATCTATGATGAAGGAAAAGGACCTACTTGTGGTCTAATGCTTGTTGTATTCTTCTTTCTTGTCGCTCAAAGAAGTCACCTCTTAAGACCTGCAATCAAAGACATGAAAGGGAATCAAAAGCACCTGAAAAATATACTAATTCACAAATCATAAATCTATCTTAATGATCAAGGAATTTAAGAAATAAGTCATTCAAGTAGATACATAAACAACTTAGTGAGAAAATAGGATCCATTTGTATTATATTTTCATAAAAGAAGAAACCTTACAACCATGTTCGCCTTGATGCCATACAGGTCCTTCCAGGTTCTAGAGCAAGCGTTTTCCTTCAGTCTGACAAGCCCTTCCACTCTTTCAACCAACCTAGAAACGAGTATGTAATCGTTCCCACTTGGATAATGGCTAGTAAAAGAGTATGTTTCTTCAGCAATTCTCTTCTCTAATGTAGCACCAAGTACAAAGCAAGTACTAAGTGTGTAGAGAAGTTCTAAATATACTAAGTATGTCTCAGTAAGTACCCTTGAGACTAAACCATGACTTCAATTTATAGCATAATGAAAGTGGTTTCAGTTCCATAAAGAGGGGATAAGTTCCTCCTATGAATGGATTTTAGCTCCAAAAACCAAGGGATAAGCTCCTTTAATGAAGGGATGAATGTTCATGAATGGAGGGAGTGAAACTCGACCAGATTATGCCTTCCAGAAGCTTCTAGCTGGGAGAATATTCAACCAGTTGGGCTTCTAGAACTTACTTTTTCTTTCAAATTACCTTTTACGGGGGTTCGCAGTTTTAATGAACAGAACGTGCGGTAGGCTCTGCATTTATAGAGAAAAAAGGTGCGGTGCTGCAGGTAAGGGCTAGGAAAAGTGCGGTATCAGTGTTTTTTTTATTTTTATGATCTTTTCTCCAACTTTAAGACTTGATACAGGAACTTTAGGGTTGTAGACCTCTAAGGGAGAATTATATAGGTATTGATGAACCCACATAGATAGTAGAATGTCATGGTGACAAAATAATGTGTAACAGATTGACCCCTAAAGTGCGAAGTCTGAGGTAATTCCGAAGAGTGAAGTGCTTTATCATTCCAAGGATTGGCTTGTGGACATGCTAGTTGAGACCTGTAGAAACATTCAATGCAAACATATATATATGTATATCATCGCTGAGGTAGGCATTCCCATACTCAAATCAAAACTAGCTAAATCAAAACTAACTAAAATGTTATGATATGGAAATGATTCTAGTATTACATCAATTGTAGACAGAGCATGGACGCAGCCATATGTAATAAGTAGTCTACTGTAAAATGAATAATAAAACTCCTCGCAGCCTGGATGGTGGAAACTAGATCTAGGGTCTTGATTTCCGCTACCCGAACTAGTACGATCTTATCCATGCGATTGATTGTGTCGAAGTTGAACATGGTAGAAACCACTTGATTACCAGTCAATGATGTGAACTGTTAACAAGTGTGAGAGAAACCACCAATAATGAAAATGGCTCTCAAAGCACTCAGTACAATCCATGAAGTGTGAATAAATGATTTGAAGTCTAACACTTCACAGAATCGTTCGATCGAAGGTTAATGATGTAACTTGTCGTCGAAGGCGAGAAACCTGCCATTAGGGCATGCAGATCCCAAGGTACTGATAGGATTCTAGATCAACTCTCTAGATGATGAGTTGTCGTCGATAAAAAGTGACCCGTCGTAGGAAAGCCTATGACACGAAACCATTAGATCAAGATTTGAAGAAATATTTTGAAAGGACTGACTTAGGGATGGTCAACGCGAATGGAGACAAATGTTTGCAATGAATGGTTTATTTTAACTGTCTCTTGAACACATAACGACACTGCAGATGGTTTGGTAACAATTGACCTAACCTAATACCCAGAAACTGGCTGAAGACTTTCAATGTGGTTTGATTAACTGATAGGCAAAGGATTTTCCCAACCTAGGTAGAAGTGTGACAAAAAGTGTCGTGTTCAAGAGTGGTAAACTGCTTTTAAAAAAAGTTTAACAACTGGATTCATTTTCTCTCTTTTTCCCCCACCATTTCTGGCAAGTACCTCTTTATTTTTGACAAGCATGAGGAGGATAACATTTTCTTGTTATATAAGCTCAACCTTCGGATGAGTCCAACTTAGTATAAAATCGAACCCTAAGAAGGAGTGGTTCGTTCCTGTTTGTAATCGACAAGTCCTTTATTGTTAAATTTTAACGAGTCCAGTATAGGAGAAACTCGGTGTTTTTCAATTTTAGGGAGTCAAAAGAAAAAATTAAGAAAACTCCTTGGGTGTACTTTTTTGTAAATTTAGTCTCTCGAGCCCGAAAAAGGATAAAATAATACAGGAGAGAACTCTATTTACCATGATTAGTCAACGTATACCTTTTTCGTAAATAGTCCATTTCAGTCTGGAAAAGGAATAAACTTATACTGAAGGGATGACTGTTCATTTCCTTTAACGAGTTTGAATAGTCAAGTACTCGGAAATATTTTCATTTTTAGAGAGTTTGAAAAGGGCTTAAAAGAGAAATCCAGGGTTTCGCTTTTTCGTAATTTTCAAGAGCCCGAAAAAGTGATAAAAGTGTACTCATTTTTTCTTTTTCGTAAGTTTTAACGAGTTTGAAAAAGGGATAAAAATGTACTCATAGCTTTCACTTTTTCGTAAGTTTTAACGAGTTCAAAAAAGGGATAAAAATGTACTCATGGTTTTCACTTTTTCATAATGTTTAACTGTTGAATTCTTAGTTAAACTGAGAGGGGGGTGAATCAGTTTAACACATACATGAGCTTTTTAAATTTTTCATCAGCTTATTTACAACTTGCATTTATAACCAACCTTAGTATATGAATAGTCTTAATATGTTGCAGCAAGTATTAAATTAATGTGACATCAAACTTATTATGAGAGCAGCAAACATTAAGAAGATTTAGTAAATCATCTCAGCACACAGGTAACACAGATAGAGACAGCAGATATAAATGGAAACCCATAAAGGGAGAAAACCACATCTTATTATTGTTGTGATGCAAAGGCAAGCTCCAACTCCCTCTCACCACTGTTTTTCTGCAGGCACCAACCTACAGGAGGCTCCTTCCTCAATTCTGCAAGCTAAAACTTGCAAGGAAGCTCCAACTCCCTTCAATTTTCTGCAGGCACCAACCTACAGGAGGCTCCAACCTCAGTCAGCTACAACTGACAGCTATCAAGCTTCAAATTGATAGGGAAGCTCCAACTTCCTCAATTTATCAAAAGAAATGTTTGTTGATTTACCTTAGATATCAGCTATGTTCTGTAGCATCTCTTTCTGCTCCTCTCTTCCTTATCTTCTCTGCCTCAATCTTATATACTTTTCCTTCTCTATCTTTACTCTCTCTCTGTTCTCTATGCATATCAAGTTGATATTATATATAGAGTTCATCACATGAATATTTTTATTCCACAAGGAATTTGGAGTGAACAACCATGACTCTTTGACTTCTGTCTTCTCATTCCTTTGTCCAACTCATTTTAAAATTATAACAATATGTACAAATTTCCATGTTACAGTGGGATTTTTCTTTTCCTTAGGATACTTGCCTTTACATCACAAACAATATAAAAACAATTAAACATTTACATTTTCAGTTTCAAAATATAAACTTCACTCAGCCCTTGGCTTGCTAGTTTTTTCCTTTCTGTAGCAGTCATGCAACTGTCCTGCATACTTTGTTCACTGCAACTCTATGCACCTGTGCGTGTATACCTGTCAAACCCACATTTTCATTCCTGTGCATATTCACCTGTTCACTACAATTATGTACCTGCTGTATATATATATATATATATAACTGATTTACAAATTCATGGCCCAAATAACTTCACAATATGGAAATATTTTCATGTGGAAACTTTTCTTATTTCATGGTTCAAACCATAGTCAATTTCATTTCTCCAACTCTTAATCAAAGGCTAACTTTACTTTCTGAATTTTCGAATCCACTGTTCGAATCCTGCACGAACTTGAGCTCTCACACATGATTATCTGAATACATAGATATATTCGGTCGCAGCATTATCAACTCGCATTAAACTTTCTCTGTGCATTTAAAAATGCATCCCAAAAAATTTTCTATGCTCAAGGTTTATCTTTTGCATTTACAATATAACTCATATGTGAGGTTCGACTTTATCATAAAGTTATATATATATATATATATATATATATATATATATACTTTGACATGTATTACTCCTTCAATCAATCTTCCCCAAACTTTTCATGCACCCATATAGTTGGGCCCACATCCTCGTTCAATCGACGGCTGCAAACTTTACCGCATACCATTCGATGATCCGACGATCATCGCGCAACCAAAGTGCACGTCGTTTAATTCTTCGAGTTCACGTGATGGAGCGGGTCCCAACGCTTAACTGCCCTTCTCATCCTACGGTTGTAGGCTTATCGCGCACTCATCCACTGATCCGTCGCCTTTAAACATATACATTATCTTTCGTGCTGATTGACGTGCGACCACCATTCGATGGACCCGCCTCAGATCGGATGGCGTACGTCGATATCGCGTACAGTCCCCAGTCGACAGTTAACGCGCGATGGCATGCGATGAGGACGGTATTTCCAAACTTCTTAAGGCCATGTGTCAGCCGATGGCCTTGTTCGCGTTCGAATTGAGAATACAGCTTATCGAACAAAAGCGGTGCGATGAAAACCGTCGGGTGTTCCAAAACCACTGTCGTTGTTCCTTCACGGTTCCGGTTTGCACATGCTTCCGTCCCGCGTACTATCAAAAATTCATTTATTTGATTTATAACTTATTGTTTCGGTTCTTCTCCCTTTGATACATAGCTCCACCCTTAATTGTAAGTGGAAAGCCCTCGACGATTCTGTAGACTCTGCGTGCCATTGCTCTATTGCCAATCTCGAGTTCAACTCCTCAAAAACGGAGTATATAATGCTGGTTCACTACGATGGAATGGAAATCAGTCCAAGTCGAACTTTATTCTTCATTGATCCTCTTCAGACCTTCATATCACTTCCGCGCCTTCGAAGCTCATATAACTCCACGATTCTGATACGCAAATTCTACAATTCCACTGGTTACTTCTCTGTTTCCTTCACGAGCTTAATTCACCCACGCTCGCATATATAATTCAGAACCCTCAACCAGAACCAAGGTCCTTCTTCAGATAGTGAACCACCAAATTCAATTTGTTGCCAATGCCTTGCACAGAGGCATCTAATTCAATAAGACTCAATGTGATTCCAGCTCAGTTTCACTCAATCTGTGAATCCAATTAGTTCCTTTTATAAACCCTTGCGAAATCAATTCAACTGTAGCCAAATCGATAGACTCTAGGCCAATTATTAATACAACTTCTCTAAAAGGATTCTTCTTTGTATAGAATCAATTTCCTCATTATATAGACACATGAATTCTCTTACACAACTGCTTGTCCTAGCCAGATTTTCAGTTCGATGGCCCTTCTACAACTACCTCTGCTTCATGTCTCATGCTCTCTGTTGCTCGACTGTTTCATCTTTTTACTTTTCTTCTCTCTTTGCTGCCTCTGCTTCTGTTCTTCTTATGCTCCCTATAAATGTTACCTGCTGTCTTCTCCTTTGCTTATGCTGCTGCCCTTTGCCTGTCTTTGCCTCTGCTACCTCCTTTGCATTGCTTGCTTCTCTTTTTGTTGTCTTGTTTCTGTAAATATACTCTCCCTCTGTTCTTCTCTACTGTCTTCTCCTTTGCTTCTGCTTCCTCTTTTGCCATCAATGACAACATTTCCAACGGTCTCCCCCTTTGGCATTGATGGCAATACACTTCCTTTGTTTGCCTTTTAGGACCCTGTTGCTTTCTCTTCCTCCCCCTTTGACATCAATGGCAAGGGGTTGCTCATTTTTCAGTGTGCTTTCAACTCTCGCCCATGTAGCACTGATCTTGAGGACCTGTTTCATCCTTTTCTTGTTAACTGATCTCCCCCTGGAATGATATTTTTGTTTCTATTCTCCCCCTGAAACTTTGCTTTCTCTTCATATCAGAGAGTAGCATCTACAGATACTACCCCTAGTTTGTCTCTCAAATATTCAAATGGTTCTCTAGCAAGCAGTTTGGTAAATATATCTGCTGTCTGTTCTTTTGTTGGCACATACTCTAGCTTTACTACCTTATGAGCCACTTGTTCTCGGAGAAAGTGATACTTGATTGGGATATGTTTAGTTTTTGAATGAAGCACAGGATTTTTTGATATACTTATAGCACTTGTATTATCACATTTGATTGAGATAGGTTCATCAATGCTTACCTTCATGTCTTGGAGGGTTTGCTTCATCCACATGACTTGTGTACAACATGTTGTTGCTGCTATATATTCTGCTTCTGCTATAGATAGAGAGATAGATGTTTGTTTCTTGCTTAACCATGCCACCAGACTTTCTCCTAGATAGAATGCACCTCCACTTGTGCTTTTCCTGTCATCCACACAGCTGGCCCAATCTGCATCTATGTATGATGTCAAAGTGAAGCTTTTGCCTTTAGGATACAAAAGTCCATACTAAGTTGTTCCTTGTAGATATATGAATATTCTTTTGACTGCAAGAAGGTGATTTTGTTTAGGTGCTGCTTGATATCTAGCCACTAGTCCTCATAAAATTGTCTGGTCTTGATCTTTGTCGAGATACGACGAACTTCCTATCCTTGGATACGCCAAGTTTTCTGATCTATATCAATGGATCCATCATCCATTTTGGCATCCCGTGATCATGGGAGTTGACACAGGTTTGCAGTCCTCCATTTTGAACATTTTGAACATTTCTTTTAAGTATTTTTCCTGTGAGATGAATGTACCTGTGTTCTTTTGCTGAATTTGAAGTCCTAAGTAGAAACTGAACTCTCCAATCATGGACATCTCAAACTCTGATTTCATCTCCTCAGCAAACCCTTTTTCTAGTTCATCTCTGTTGCTTCCAAACATAATGTCATCAACATATACTACAACAATCAGGAGTTCATTTTCATGGGACTTTATGTATAGATTGTTGTCTACTCCACCTCTCTTAAAGCCTTCTTTTTGCAAATACTTATCCAGTCTTGAGTACCAAACACGAGGAGCCTGTTTCAATCCATATAGAGCCTTCTTCAGTCTGCACACATAGTCTTCTTTGTCTGTTAAAGAGAAACCTTCTGGTTGTTCCATGTAGAATTCTTCTTCTAGATCTCCATTCAGAAATGCAGATTTCACATCCATTTGATATACCCTTAAGTATTGGTAGCATGCAAAGGCCAGAAACATTCTGATGGCTTCCATTTTAGCTACAGGAGCAAATGTTTCATCATAATCAAGTCCTTCGATTTGTGAATATCCTTTGCAAACTAGTCTGGCTTTATTCCTGATTACCTGTCCTCACTCATTCATTTTATTCTTGGATACCCATTTTGAGCCAATGACATTTTTCTCAATTGGTATAGGAACTAGTTCCCAGGTATTGTTCTTCTCAATTTGGTCCAATTCTTCATTCACTGCCTTCACCCAATACTTGTCCTTGCTAGCTTCTTCAAACTTCTTTGGCACTATTTTTGATAACATGGCTATGTATACCTCTTATGTCTGTTCTGTTAGCTGCCTTCTTGTTTGGACCCCTACTCTCTTGTCTCCAATGATCTGATCTTTAGGATGGTTCTTCTGAGTATATCTTGAGGGAGCTTTCGAACTCAGCTCTGCATCTTCTATTGTCTTGCTTGTTTCATCATCATCTTGGTTTTCTTCTTCATGATTGTCTGATGGACTGATGCAGTCTATATCTCTTGTATTGTTTGGAAGTTCTTCATCAAATCTCACATCAATGCTTTCTACTATTTTTTGAAGAGTCTTGTTGTAGCACCTGTACCCTTTACTTTTGGATGCATATCCTAGAAATATCCCTTCATCTTCTTTTTTATCAAATTTCCCAATATTTTCATCATTATTCTTTATGTAATACTTGCTTCCAAAGATTCTAAAATGTTTGATTAAAGCTGGTTTCCCATGCCATAGTTCATAGGGAGTCTTGTCACTGCTTGGCCTTAAGTGAGCTTTATTAAGGATATGCACCGTTGTGTGTACTGCTTCTCCTCAGAAGGTTTGAGGAATATTATTCTCTTGCATCATGGCTCTGGAAATTTGTTGTACAGATCTGTTTTGTCTCTCTGCTACTCCATTCTGCTGAGTTGTCCCTGCAATAGTAAATTGTTGCTTTATGCCATGTTCATTGCATAGGTCTGCAAAGTCATCATCAGTGAATTCACCTCCTCTGTCTGATCTGATGCATTTTAGCTTGCATCCTGTCTGATTTTCTACTAAAGCTTTGAATATTTTGAATTTTTCCAGAGCTTCCGATTTATTCTTAAGAAATGCAACCCATGTCCTTTTGGAGAAATCATCTATTATCAGCATGAAGTAGGATTCTCCACTTGGTGTTTTAGTTCTTGCAGGCCCACACAGGTCCATGTGCACAAGTTGGAGTGGTCTTCTTGTTGATAACTCATCTTTGGCCTTAAATGATGTGCGGGTCTGTTTGCCCAGTTGACAAGATTTGCATATGGTATTAGAAGGCCTTTTTATTTCTGGCATGTATCTGACAACTTTCTTCTTGCTTAGTCTGATGATTTTTTAAAAAAAATTCTGGATTATCCACATTGCTAGAAAACGAGTGTCGACGTTTCGAATTCCAACGGGGATCCATCATCAGGACTTTCTTGAATGATGATGTGATCGAAGCTGAGATGTCCCAACCTTTTATGCCATAACCATGACTCCTCAAGTTTGCTAAGATGACATGCTTCATCTTCCTCTTTCACAATGTAAACGTTACTCTCTGTTCGAACTCCTTTGAGCAGAGTCTGTACATAATAGTGCTTGATCTGACTTCTGATCTTGTGCTCTAAAAATAAATTCACGGCCTTTATCACACATTTGGTGACACTCGACAAATTTTCTTTTTATCTTTATTGCTCTACAAATAAGTACATCTTAGGCCTTTCCTCTGTGTCTAAGTGGCGGAAACCTTTCCTTTTATTTTCTGATTTATCATTGCAAAAGTAACATTTCCATATTTCTTTCATCGAGAAGTTACTCTAAACTGCTTGTCTCATTAATGTGTTTTGAGCGACCCTTTGTCCAAATACCCTTTGGATTTCAAGTCTTGAGCAGTTAGAGCCAAGTCACATTTATTCACCTTCTTTATCCACTGGAAGCCCCCTTTTGTTTGGTATCTTTTGTGAGGTGATGAACTACTTCTTTTGAGAGGACATTTGGAAGGCATATGTCCAACTTGGTTGCATACACATCATTTGATCATAATTTTTGCAGAATTGTGAGTATGAACAAAATTTCTTTGATTCATAAACCTCCTTGAGGTATTGAACATCAATATTTGTCCATACTTTCTACAGTAAATGATATTATGGCCATATTCCTTACAATAAAAATAGTAACCGTAGAAACTATTTGCATACATGTTGTAAGATTTTCTTCTCCATTGGTTTGTTTGAGACAGTCCATTCATTGTTTGCGTATTTTGCTAGTTTGAATTACTCCTCCTTGCATGACAATATGCAGCAATGTGTCCCAGCTTGTGGCAGACATAACAGGTGGCATTCTTCATAGGAAGGAATAATCTCCTTTGATGGTTTCCAAATTTGACATACTCAGGGGTCTTAGTTTTTATTACATTCTTTGATACTAGAGGTTTCTTCTGATCTCTGTCTTCCTCATTACAGGTTTCGTCTTTTGTAGGAATTTTTTGAGCTCCTTCATCATTCTTCTTTCCTTTTACAAAAATAATCTCTTTGTTTTCCTTTTCTTTGCTTTGACTTGATTCTCCTTCATAGCCTATTCCAATTTTTATCATAGGAGATCTTTGAGCATCCAGAATTTCGTTCAACTTACTAGAGTTTGTTGTTTGAGAGGAATTTGTAGACACTTTCCTCTGAGCATTTTCTAATTTCTTCCTCAGACATACAACTTCTTCTTCTAGCTTCTCTTGTTCTCGAATTTTATCCTTGATCTGCTGAAGTAACATGTCTTCTATCTTCTTGGCTTCTTCAAGCTCTACCTTCAGCTGCATGAGGACTTATGAATTTTTCTTTTCTCTTACATATTTGAGGAGAATGTCATTTTGTTTTCTACACTTCAATTTGAGTCTATCAATCTGCTCCAAAGCACTTCTTAGCTCCCCCTCAAGGTCGACTTCACCTTCTTCTTCTTCATCTTCTAGCAGGAGTCCTTCAAGTTCTTCTATGGCCATTAATAAAAATTCAGAGGTTCCTTCTTCACTTGAGGGTTCATCTGAGTCTTCAGATGTACTGCTGTCTTTTTGAGCATAGAAGGATTTTCTGCTGAACTTCTTTCCTTTCTGCCAGTTCTTTGATGTATTTTTCTCTGATTCTTGAGCCTGATTCCTTAATTTCTTGTGAGGACACTTAGCAGCATAGTGTCCAACTCTTCCACAGTTAAAGCATTTGAAAGGAAGTTTACCTTTGTATTTACCCGAGCCTCTATCCAGTTTCTTGACAAATTTAGCCTCTTCTTCATCCGAGCAAAAGCATATGTCTTCCTCTTCTTCTTTCTTCTTTTCTGTTTTAAAGGCTACCTCCCTTGTACTTGGCTTCTTCTGTGGGAGCCTCATCTCATATGCTATTAGATTTCCAAGTAGCTGGTTCATGGTCAAGGTCTCCCAATCAGCTATTTCTTCTATTACAGACACCTTGGGATTAAACCTGGATGGAAGCGATCTTTGAATCTTTTGCACAATTATACTTTCTGGTATGGTTTCTCCAAGAGCTTTCATATTGTTAACAATTTCTGCAACTTTTAAGAAGAAGCTGCCAACATCTTCATCATCATTCATTTTTAAATTTTCAAACTGGGCTCTATATACTTGAAGTTTGGCAGTATTTACCTTTTTATTTCCCTCATGGATATTCTCTAGAGTGTCCCACATATCTTTAGCAGTCTTACTGTGCATTATTTTGATAAATTGAGCCTCACAAAGTCCACTTAAGATTGCATTCATGGCTTTTGCATTTGCTACAAATTCTTGTTTAGCTTCTCTTTCTGGGTCAGTTGCCTTTGGGGCATATCCAAATTCTACAGCAGCCCATACCTCTATTCCTAGAGACATTATGTATGCTCTCATTCTGATTTTCCAGAAGGCATAATTAGCACCAATGAAGAAAGGGGCTTTATTGGTTGAGCTTCCTTCTTGACTAGCCATCTTGGAGGCCTAGGATATCCTTTCAGTGGTTAAACTGGTATAAAAGGAACCGACTCTAATACCAATTGTTGAATTCTTAGTTAAACTGAGAGGGGGGTGAATCAGTTTAACACATACATGAGCTTTTTAAATTTTTCATCAGCTTATTTATAGCTTGCATTTATAACCAACCTTAGTATATGAACAGTCTTAATATGTTGCAGCAAGTATTAAATTAATGTGACATCAAACTTATTATGAGAGCAGCAAACATTAAGCAGATTTAGTAAATCATCTCAGCACACAGGTAACACAGATAGAGACAGATAGAAGTGGAAACCCATAAAGGGAGAAAACCAGATTCATTATCATAGGATACAAAGGCAAGCTCCAACTCCCTCTCACCACTTTTTTTCTGTGCACCGACCCACAGGAGGCTCCAACTCACTCCCGTGTTACAACTGCAAGGAAGCTCCAACTCCCTTCAATTCTCTCGCAGCACCAACCCACAGGAGGCCCAACCCCGCCCGCCTACAATCGATAGCTAATGAAAGCCGCTAACTGGATATGGAAGCTCCAACTTCCTCAATTTATCAAAAGAAATGTTTGCTGATTTCCCTCAAATATCAGCTCTGTTAAGTAGCATCTCTTTTTGCTCCTCTCTTCCTTATCTTCTATGCCTCAATCTTCTGTACTCTGCATTCTCTATTCTTGCTTTCTCTAACTACTTTATGCATATCAAGTTTATATTATTTATAGAGTTCATCACATGACTATTTGTATTCCACAAGGAATTTGGAGTGAACATCCATGACTCTTTGGCTTCTGCCTTTTCATTCCTTTGTCCAACTCATTTAAAAAATATAACAATATGTAAAAATTTCAATGTTACAGTGGGATGTTTCTTTTGCTTAGGATACTTTCCTTTGCATCACAAACAATATAAAAACAATTAAGCATTTACATTTTCAGTTTCAAAATATAAACTTCACTCATCCCTTGGCTTGCTGGTTTTGTCCTTTCTGTAGCAGTCATGCAACTGTCCTGCATACTTTGTTCACTGCAACTCTATGCACCTGTGCGTGTATACCTGTCAAACCCACATTTTCATTCCTGTGCATATTCACCTGTTCACTGCAATTGTCTACCTGCTGTATATATATATAACTAATTTACAAATTCATGGCCCAAATAACTTCACAATATGGTAATCTTTTCATGTGGAAACTTTTCTTATTTCATGGTTCAAACCATAGTCAATTTCATTTCTCCAACTCTTAATCGAAGGCTAACTTTACCTTCTGAATTTTCAAATCCACTATTCAAATCCTGCACGAACTTGAGCTCTCACACATGATTATCTGAATACATAGATATATTCGGTTGCAGCATTATCAACTCGCATTAAACTTTCTCTGTGCATTTAAAAATGCATCCCAAAAATTTTTCTATGCTCAAGGTTTATCTTTCACATTTACAATATAACTCATATGTGAGGTTCGACTTTATCATAAAGTTATAAATATATATATATATATATATATATATATATATATATATATATATATATATATATACTTTGGCATGTATTACTCCTTCAATCAATCTTTCCCAAACTTTTCATGCACCCATATAGTCGGGCCCACATCCTCATTCAATCGACGGCTGCAAACTTTACCGCATACCATTCGATGATCCGACAATCATCGCGCAACCAAAGTGAATGTCGTTTAATTCTCCGAGTTCACGTGATGGAGTGGGTCCCAACGCTTAACCCCCCTTCTCATCCTACGGTTGTAGGCTTATCACGCACTCATCCACTGATCCGACGCCTTTAAACATATACATTATCTTTCGTGATGATTGACGTGCGACCACCGTTCGATGGACCCGCCTCAGATCGGACAGTGTACGTCGATATCGCGCGGAGTCCCCAGTCGACAGTTAAAGCACGATGGCATGCGATGAGGACGGTATTTCTAAACCACTTAAGGCCATGTGTCAGCCGATGGCCTTGTTCGCGTTCGAATTGGGAATACAGCTTATCGAACAAAAGAGGTGTGATGAAAACCGTCGGGTGTTCCAAAACCACTGTCGATGTTCCTTCACGGTTCCGGTTTGCACATGCTTCCGTCCCGCGTACTATCAAAAATTCATTTATTTGATTTATAAATTCTTGTTTCGGTTCTTCTCCATTTGATACATAGCTCCACCCTTAATTGTAAGTCGAAAGCCCTCGACGATTCTGTAGACTCTGCGTGCCATTGCTCTATTGCCAATCTCGAGTTCGACTCCTCAAAAACGGAGTATATAATGCTGGTTCACTGTGATGGAATGGAAATCAATCCAAGTCGAGCTTTATTCTTCATCAATCCTCTTCAGACCTTCATATCACTTCCACGCCTTCGAAGCTCATATAACTCCACGATTCTGATGCACAAATTCTACAATTCCACTGGTTACTTCTCTGTTTCCTTCACGAGCCTAATTCACCCATTCTCGCATATATAATTCAGAACCCTCAACCAAAACCAAGGTCCTTCTTCAGACAGTGAACCCCCAAATTCAATTTTCTGCCAATTCCTTGCACAGAGGCATCTAATTCAATAAGACTCAATGTGATTCCAGCTCGGTTTCACTCAATCTATGAATCTAATTAGTTCCTTTTATAAACCCTTGCGAAATCAATTCAACTGTAGCCAAATCGATAGACTCCAAGCCAATTATTAATACAACTTCTCTAAAAGGATTCTTCTTTGTATAGAATCGGTTTCCTCATTATATAGACACATGAATTCTCTTACATGACTGCTTGTCCTAGCCAGATTTTCAGTTCGATGGCCCTTCTACAACTGCCTCTGCTTCATGTCTCATGCTCTCTGCTGCTCGACTGTTTCATCTTTTTACTTTGCTTCTCTCTTTGCTGCCTTTGCTTTTGTTCTTCTTATGCTCCCTGTAAATGTTACCTGTTGTCTTCTCCTTTTCTTCTGCTGCTGCCCTTTGCCTGTCTCTGCCTCTGCTGCCTCCTTTGCGCTGCTTGCTTCTCTTTTTGCTGTCCTGTTTCTGTAAATATACTCTCCCTCTATTCTTCTCTGATGTCTTCTCCTTTGCTTATGCTTCCTCTTTTGCCATCAATGACAACATTTCCAACATTAACAAGTTCGAAAAAGTGATAAAAAGTATACTCCTTGTCAAAATGATCATTTTATCCGAAAATCCTGTGTTCTGCACAACAAACTCAAAAATTACACATATCTGTTTTGTGATAAAAAATAATTTGGAAAACAACTTTTCAAAGTGGAAAATAAACAAAATTATATTTTATTTATTCAAAAAATCTTATAAAAAGGATTTTTTCAAAGTCATTTTTACCATTTAACTTCAGAGTGAAAGTTGAGAGCTTTTGGTGAAAAAAGTTCCGAAGGAGATTACGGGAGAACCAATCGTCTGAATCGCAAACCGTCGAAACCAGGTAATCCACAACATCTTTCTCTTCATTTCTGTCTGTTTACATTCTCATTTTAGGTTTTAAAATTATTTTTTGGGAGAAGAATAGGTTCAAAAAATCGCCCTCAGGGTCCCGCAGGTAATACACTCAGCACCTGCAGACCCCGATAATTTTCCAAAAGAAAATTATCAGGATTCCGCACTTTTTGTGTAGAGCGCATGTGGAGCTCCCGCACTGTCTCTATGAAAAAGGTGCAGAGGTGCCGTGAACAAATCAAAAATATGGATTCTCCCAAAATAAACCAAATTTTTTCACTATGATTGTTTCTAATATTTCAATTTGTTCATTGCAGAATATCTACAATGCTCGAGTGGAGAGAACGTGAACATGGGGAGGTTGATGAGGAAGTAATGATACATCCGCCCACATTGCGTGCTTTGAGAAATTGCAGATTGTACAAGTTCTGGGCCATTCAGGGCATGAGGGCTCAGGTAGATCTACTTACATGGTTGGTGAACAAATGGGATGTTCAAGAACAGTGTTTCATCATTGGAGACCACCAGCTCGAAATGGAGCTGGAAGATATATACTTCCTCACCAGTTTATCAAAGAGAGGTGAACCGATTTCCTTGTTTGGGGGTAGGACAGGTGGCCAATCTATCACTAGCTACCAACAAGAATTTTGCAATGAGGAGGCTGATCCCAAAGAGAAATGTATTGACATAAAAACCATTATTTGTCCTGAACTCAAAGTGATTGCGTTCACTGTAACTAGATTGTGTGGAAGTGCAGCTCTACATGTTGCTACTCAGGCCCAAATGCATACAGCAGTTGATTGTTTCAGAAGCACCATCTTCAATTGGTGTGAGGTAGTATTGGCTAATGTAAAAGGCCAATTAACCAGAGCAAAGAACACAAAGTTGAAAAACTTTGGCTATGGAGCTATTATAGTCACTTTTTCTTTGGAGAGGATTACCTCTCTTGCCCCTGAGCTCATTTCAATTGATGTTGGTATGATCAGAGAGCCTCAGATGGTCTGATGGCTAGCACTGATGGCCCATCATAGTGAGGGTGGTGAAGTTGTCCAATTCACACCGGCTTATTTTCGTTGGTTACAAAACCAAGTCTTCGCCATCGAAGATTTTCCATATGCCAGAATAGATTTCTGTGGCGATCGTGATATGTCCCTTCCTCCGGGAACACAGTGGGATGAGCCAGGTATAAATCATTTTGACGTGTTTTAATCCTAATTTTTTTTTTTTTTAAAAGCATCCAATACTGATAACAAAAAAAAAATTAAAATGCAGATGTTGGTCCATGAATACCAACCAATCTTCGTCGCTTTGACAGGAAGCGAACAGAGCCCGTTGCACCACCACAGGATCAGGCAGCGGAAATTCTCACTGACCTAGAGCACAACCTGGAGCGGTTGACCATAGACATTCCGGAGACTTCGATAGATGATGTCCCTCTCCATCGACAGAGACATGTCATTGGAGTTCCTGGCTTGTTCAAGAGATTCCTGAATAGAGTGGCGCAAGTTGTAGTGTGCTATCATGATCATCACCACGAATAGTGGATGATTATGTGGACTATTGTATTTTTGTTTTTTGTTTATCAGTATTTTTCCAATCATAAGGTGTTTTAAACCTATGATCGAGGGCGATGTAATATTTTTTGAAAACATTACTCTTAACCTATGATATTACTACTATTTTCGGCTATCTGTCCAACATGTTATTGAATGTTGATTTGATTTACTATTTTAATGTTGCAAATGTCTGTTTATAACACTACTAGCTAATGCATCATCCAATGTGTTTAAATTTCTCGAAATGTGTTGATATTCAATATAATCAAACTCTCGTTCCAAGAGACAAACCTTCAAAAATAATCTCAATAACACTGGATTTTTAATTGCGTATACTCTATTTAAATGTAGTACAATGAGTTCAGAATCTAACCTAACAATCAAACATTGAATTCCAAATGAAATGGATTCAGATAATAACTCAATTACTGTGCTATATTCTGCAATATTATTCATTGTTTGAACGAGTCTTACCCCATGCATAGATACTAACTCATTAGTGGGTGAATAAATAACCCAAGCTACGGAAGAAATGTTCCATGTACTACGACAAGCACCATCAGCAAAATCAATGTATGTTTAAATGGATGTCGACGTCTTCAATATCAAGAGTAATCCAAATAAGCAGGGATAGTAGTAAAAACAAACTTAAACTAGGCACACTCTTCTAATCTAAGGTACTCTAGCTACGAAAAGAACTAATATACAAGTAAGATCTCCACACAAGGATCAAGCATAATATCTCTTCAAATAAATCCCATTTCTAGGTTTATCTAAAGAGACCTCGTCATAATCAGTCAATTCATAAGACCCTTTTGCAAGCACTCGCTTGACAATATAAGGACCATGCCACATGGGTTCAAATTTCCCAGCTCCTAGCTTATCATTAGCTTGATCATATACTAAGACTAGGTCGCCTTCTAAAAAAACACGAGGTGTAACACTCCTATCATACTGAGCTTTCATTCATTTTTTTATGAGCTTTGGTAGCTAATGCAGCGGTGCGCCAAGTCTCATCTAATTTAGCTAAGTACAAAAAACATTTTTCCTCTTCACAGGTAGCTGGTAGTAACTCTATGGCTAATTGGAGTGATGGTATCTCGCATTCAATGGGTAACACAGCTTCTAAACCATAAACCAGTTGAAAAGGAGTGAAACCTGTTGTAGTTTTTGCTAAGGTTCGGTATGCCCAAAGTGCTGAAAAAATCATGGTATGCCAATTTCATTTATGAATTTCGATAATCCGTTTGATCATAGTGGTTAAAACTTTATTAACGGCTTCAACCTGACCATTAGCCTACGGGTAATATGGAGTAGAGCTATCATGGCGCAGGCCAAGTTGATCAGTTAGTTTGGTCATCATTATGTTTCGAAAATGACTTCCATGGTCAGTGATAATAGTTTGGGGTACACTGAAATGAGCAATCACATGATTGAATATGAATGTAGCTGCAGTTTTTCCATCTGCGACAAATGTAGGCATCGCCTCGGCCCATTTGGTAAAATAATCTACTGCAAGAATAATATACCCATGCCCCCCGGCCGAGTGAGGGTTACATGTAATGAAATCAATGCCCCATTTTCCAAAAGGACCGATATCAATTATGGGGTGAAGAGGAGTGGGTGGTGCACACATCTTTCAATCAAAAATCTGACAATTGTGGCATTTTCGGACCGCGAAAATACAGTCTTTGAATAATGACGGCCAAAAATAACCAGCGCGCAATATCTTTTGGGTTGTGGCATACCCAGACATATGACCGCCACATGCTCCATAATGGCAATCATTTAAAACTTTTTCAGCCTCTTATGAGTAAGACATCGTCGAAAAACAGAGTCCGCACCCCGACGGTAAACTGTGTCACCAACAATATTGTATTGTTGGGATGGGAAACAGATCTTTCGTCTATGTGAACGTAAGAGTTAAGGCCAAAAAGTTTGGGTTTGGAGATAAATGATGATATCTCCATACCAGGAATCGAGTGTACTGATAAGAAACAAAGATTCAGCTGCGATCGGATGTTCTATCACAATTTCTATCTCAGTATTTGGAAAGTCACACATAAGTTCAGCGAACACCAGTGATTTCTTTGATTTAGACTTTTCAAATTATAAATCAAACTCTTGTAGGATAACAATCCATTTACAGTATTTGTCCCCTAGCAGTTGTTTGGTCAAAATGTACATCATAGGGTTACAATCAAATATCACTGTTGTTTTTCGTAACAATATGTAATGACGAAATCTTTGGACAGCTTGAACGGCTGCCAAGGCCAATTTCTCCATCTGATGGGGAAGGTGAGGTGTAAAATTTTCTAAATCGAAGACCATAAGGTTCAAATCCTGAAGATCTAAAGCTCTTGAAACTGACAATAGTAATTTCCTTTGTGCTAGACATCATTGCAGAACTTCCAAGGCCGACATTGTTGAAGGGGAAATTGCCAAGTCTTCAACAATGTTGTAGTTGTGAGCAGCTCTCGCATGTGGATTGAAAGTTGATTATCGAAGTACACCTTTAGCAGGTGGTTTAATTACTAAGTCAGGATTCGGTCTCTCGACATGAAGCGGATCATAAACCGAGGGAGAGGTAGTTGGTGTTGAATTAGAATTTTCTATCTCTTTACTAGTAACGGGATTTTTACTGCCAGAGTCTTGCGATCGCGTCGCAACCATTACTTGTGACATCATCAAAATATCTGATGATGTATTGGAAGAAGATCCAATCATTTTACTATCTTGAACAGGAAAAGGATCCTTCAAGACAGCTGGTGTAGATGAACCTTTAACGAATTTAGATACCTCGGACCTATGCAGGCATTCTTTAGTAAAGTGATCCTCATCACAGATAAGACAAGGATAATGAGGTTTTCGTTTATCGTCAGTTGGTTCATATTTATCATTTTTATCCTTCGGAGATGACTGCTTGTTCTTATTCTTACCTTTCTTCTTACCACCACTTTTAGGTTTGGCTGTAGATGATTCCACAACATGGATATCGACAGAAGTTTCAAGGGAAGAATCTCCCTTTGGTGAATCGGATAAAGTTATAATAGAAGTAACCTTAGAATATTTCTTCTTACTCTTAGTAGCACTAACGGAACCAATTACACCATCAGCGACATGAGACCCTGAGGGAGTCGTAGTTATCTGAACTGGTCGTGGTAAATTGGGGATTTTCTCGTACAGAGTACCTAACTGTGTGTATACAAGGTCAAGATACTGAGCTTGAGAAATGACTTGTTCTTCTGTAACAACGCCTCCTTTGGCCACATCTTCAGTAATTTTGGGCAGTAATGACTTGATAAACCATTCAGCCAAAATTTGATCCGAAATAAAGACTTTCACTAAACGCCTTCTACGTCTCCATTCATGGATGTGATCGGATATGTACATAGATGTAGATTGTTTTAATGAAGTCAACAATTCCGTGACGTTGTCGTATCTAGCTGGCAACTAAAAATGGGTTAAAAAAGCAGTTGCTAATGCATTGAAATTATTAAATGAGCCTCGTGGTAGTTCAATGTACCATTTGATAGCTAAACCTATGGGAGTTCTTTGAAAAAGACGTAATCGAATCGAATCATCGATTAGTGAATTTGATGCACACCAAAGGTGGTAAGTCATAACATGATTAGATGGGTCCTCTCCTGACTTACATTTAAACTTTAGAATATCACTGGGCAACTTATGAGGCATCGGCGGCCAATAAAAAAGATAATAAATGGGATCATTTGTAAGGCGCGATAAATCAGGTAAATCTAAAGTTGCTATGAACGACAACCGACAGTTAGGGTCTTGATGACCTTGAGTGATCAAACCAGTTCCGAGAGGAGGATATCCAGGATATCCTGGAATTTCTTATGCATTGGGAATTGGAATGCCTCTCGGATAACCAGGATTAACCAGACCATACTGGGGTTGTTGATGTGTCTGATAAGTATACCCATGATATGGTTGATACTGATAAGCTGGAATTTGTACAGGTCCAAATTGATACTGCCCTTGGTACGGTTGATAAGTAAGCTGAGGTTGAATTGTTATAATATTACTTGTACCAAGTTGTCTTGTAGGAATTTGTACAGTAGTCTGAATGGTAAGTCCAGACTGCGGCACAGAGACTTGAGGAATTTGTGCTGATACTTGAGGGGTAGTAGTAACAGGAGCTGCAGATACTCCAAGAATGGGTGTGGTAGCTTAAACAGAAGTTGCAGCAGCAAATTGAGTGGGAGTTTGAGGTGAACTCGGACCAGGCTGCTGGACAGGACCAGGTGAAGACACTTGAATGGTAGGCTAGACAGGTTGTTGGGTTGAACCATAACCTATGGGTTGTCTAGGTTGATAATAAGGTAATTGCACATTAGGTTTAAAATTCTGTTGAAATTGGGATGGATCCCATATCGTATTTACTCTGGAATATTACCCTTTGAAGGTTGTGCATATGACGGACCATAACCAGGTTGAACATAGGGTTGATAATTATCTGCATAACCTCCACCTCCTTGTAAAAATTGTTGTTCTTGTTGAGAATGCAGCAAGATGATGGAGCTTAGTGAAATGAAGTCGCCTTCACTAAGTGGGCCCGCAGGCAAATTCTGGCGCAAAGTCTATTTTTAGACTATGTCTACTTTTAGACATACGGAGCATAATTTGGGAATTCTACTTGGAGATTCTTGGAGTATGCGACATGTCGGTAAAAATAGATGAGACCCTAATTTTTAGGACCCAGGCTATTTTTAGACCGATCTCCTAAAAATATGGAAGTCAAATATTATTTACCCTTAATAATATTTTGACTATAAACAGCAGTTTACTCTCTTGGCGCACTTCAGTTTGAGTCATGGAGGTGGCTCATGCAACTGACACAAGGAATCACGTGGTTCCTAGTGTTTGATGGCATCTTGCA
Organism: Pinus albicaulis; assembly: GCA_034641835.2. Classification (NCBI taxonomy): domain Eukaryota; kingdom Viridiplantae; phylum Streptophyta; class Pinopsida; order Pinales; family Pinaceae; genus Pinus; species Pinus albicaulis. Next base: position 553,427,326 of record CM076569.1, on the reverse strand, counting down.
TGGTTGGCTTCAGTTAGACTTCAGTGGCAGGAGTTTTGGAGGAGTTAACGGGACAGATAGTGGAGTTGTGTTCTGTTTGTTTTAGTGGAACTAGTTGGGATTAGTTAACTAACTAATCAACTAGATATGAGTGGAGTAAATTAAATAATATTTAATTTACTAAATATTAACTCATTAGTCAACTCAAGAACACTTCAGTTCACTACAGTGCATGATCAGTTCAGTGAAGACCAGTGAAAGAGATATATGAAAGGGTAGAGTTAGCTATCAGTTGTAACTATACTGTTGCTATTTGCAACACATAGATAGGTGGAGTAAGCTATGAGTATTGCAAAGTTTAGGCTGGTGGTTTATCTATATAAGGAGGCCATCAACTAGCATTAAAATACGCAATCAAGGTTGGCTATCAAGTGGCTAAGGATTGGAGCAAGTGATTTGCTAGATCTAGCTTGATAGTGTGTAGCATGGGAGGTAGTGCATGAGAGCTTGTGAAGAGTTTTTGTACTATGATTGTTACATGATTTCTCCATTATAATATACACAATAGCTGGGGGGTTTTCAGCTATAGGCTTTCCCCATACATACCGAGTTAATGTGTGATTGATTTGAGGTGCGATTGCTTCTATATTATTCTTGTGATGTATAATGACTCAGAAGAAGGTTATGTGTTATGCATGCAATTCGAAATTGATGTATGATCGGGTTAATCTTCATTGAATAAGTGATTTATTCAGCTAATTTCTACATGGTATCGCAGCGAGATTAATTGTCGAAGTCTATTACGGTGATTGCAAACTTATTTCCTCGGACAGAGTCTGCATGCGGGCCAGGTAGCCTCCGGAATATTCATCCTTCTTCGTAAGGTGAAAGATCTGGTGAATGCCCTTTGCAGTCAATCTCTGATTTGGAAATAATTTGTTTTCAAGTATAGATCGGAAGCGATAGAGCTTGGAGATTGGAATTCGAATTTTGCAGAAGGTTGTTCTTCTTGGTGCCGGTGTTGAAAGATGTCTTCTTTCAATGGTTTGCGACTCGAATATGCTCTTGAAGGCAGTTCGAACTATGTTGCATGGAAAGATCGAATGGAAGCAGTGTTAGAAGATAATGGTCTCAAGGAGTTCGTGGATGCGGATGTCCCAAAGCCCACTGATGCAGCTCTGGTCGATGCATGGCAAAAGAAGATCGCGAAATGTCGAAGGATCCTGTTGGAGGGCGTCAAGGATCATATTGTATCCAGCCTTCATGGAAAGGCTACTCCATATTTAATGTGGAAAGCTTTGACGGATCTATTCCAGAAGAAGAGCGACCAAAGGAAGCTGGTGCTCAAATATAAGCTCAGGAACATCAAGATGGAGAAGGGCGACAGCATCGCCAAATACCTCACGAAGTTCACTCAGTGCAGAGATGAGCTGGGAAGTGTGGGGGTGGTCGTCAAAGTTTCACTGATTGCATGCTTAGTTTCAAGTATGCTGGGATCGGTGTGGTTCTTGGACAGCGGTGCGTCATTTCATATGACGGGAGATCGGGAGTTGTTCTCAGATTTGGAGGACAAGGATTTGGGTATGCACATCGAGATGGGCGATGACGGTAGATACAGTGCGACTGGTATTGGTACCGTATCCTTTCAGAGGGAGTCTGGTAAACCCTTTGTCTTAAAGGATGTCATGCATGTACCTGGATTGAAGAAGAACCTGATTTCAGTAGCGATGTTGGAGGATAAGGGTTATGATGTGGTCTTCAGCGAAGGAAAAGCCTTCCTGCGAAGTAAGACTACTGGAGAGACCCGGAAGATAGGGGTTCGAACTCAGAACCTTTATCAGTTGCAGGTAGATGACTGCGCAGCTATGGCATGCAAGGCCGGAGATGTGGTGAGCCGGGATGATGAGGGCGAACTATGGCACAGGAGATTGGGCCATCTTCACCATGGAGCTTTGAAGATTCTGCAGCAGATTTCTACTGGACTTCCTAAGGGCACCCTTGCGCAGTCAGATCAGTGCAAGGGGTGTACTTTAGGGAAGTATGTGAAAGCCACTTTTCACGAGAAGGATAGTCGCGCCACGACGATCCTTGAGAGAGTTCACACAGACGTGTGTGGTCCTTTCTCAGTTGCTTCGACAGCAAAGCACAAGTATTATGTGATCTTTGTTGATGATTTCTCTCGAAGGTGCTGGATCTTCTTCATGCAGAAGAAGAGCGATACATTCGCGAAGTTCTGTGAGTTTAAAGCACTGGTCGAGAAGGAGTCGGGGAAGAAGGTGATTGCTCTTAGGAGTGATAACGGTGGTGAATTCATCTCGGCTGAATTCAAGGAGTTCTGCAGCGCAGAAGGGATTCGGAGAGAGCTCATCGCACCCCATAACCCACAGCAGAACGGGGTGGCTGAGCGGAAGAACAGAACGATCGTGGGTGCTGCACGGGCGATGTTGCATGATCAGGGCCTACCCCTTCACTTGTGGGCCGAGGCATGCAATACAACAGTGTATGTGCAGAACCATTGTCCTCACAAGGTTCTTGGCATGAGTACACCAGAGGAGGCTTATTCTGGCAAGAGGCCTGATATTTCCCATTTGCGGATTTTCGGATCTCCTGTCTACATGCATGTGACAAAGGATGCAAGAAGGAAGCTGGATCCAACTGCTGAGGTTGGAATATTTGTGGGGTACACTGATACACCTCACAAATATCAGGTGTATTTGTCAGACAGTCACAAGACTGTTGTGCGACGGGATATAAAATTTCAGGAGGAGAAAGCCATGCAGTGTTCGCTTGAGAGGGAGCTACACTTGCATGCAGATGAGGAGCCGTTAGTTCCTAAGGAGGAGCTTCCGGATGTGGATCAGCCACAAGAGGAGGTTCAGGAGGTGGAAGAAACCACCCAGGCAGCGCCAACCATCAGAGGGCGCATGCGCACTACAGAAGCTGAGCGACTGGCTCGGGATGCAGAGAAGGTTGTAGGATCACCTACAGCACAGCGCAGACAGAGACAGTCACCGGATCGGTACACTGGATACATGGCTCTTGTGAGTCAATGTGTTGTGACGGAGCCATCCTCTTTTGAGGAAGCTGTGGAGGAACCCGTATGGGTTGATGCCATGATCGAAGAATATGATTCGATCGTCAGGAACAGTGCATGGGAGATTGTCCCAAGACCGGTTGGGAAATCAGTGGTGGGTTCGCGATGGATCTACAAGGTGAAGCAGGCAGCTGACGGGAGTGTGGAGAAGTACAAGGCGAGATTTGTCGCCCGTGGCTTTTCACAGATCGAGGGGATCAATTATGAGGAGACCTTTGCACCTGTCGCAAGGTACTCTTCCATACGGACGATCCTTGCTCTCTCAGCGCAGATGGGGTGGCACATTCATCAGATGGATGTGAAGACTGCGTTCCTCAATGGAGTTATTGAGGAGGAGGTGTACATAGAGCAGCCTGAAGGTTTTGAGATCTTTAGCAGCGAGTCGCATGTGTGCCGACTCAAGAGAGCACTGTACGGGCTGAAGCAAGCACCTCGTGCTTGGTACACTCGGATAGACAGCTACTTCACCGGGCTTGGATTCTCCAAGAGTGAGGCTGATCCAAACCTGTACCAGATTGTGGTGGAGGGGAAGCTGTTGATCATCGTACTGTATGTAGATGATCTGATTTTGACTGGCGACGAGCAGCTGATACTTTCATGCAAGGAGGATCTTGCACGAGAGTTTGAGATGAAGGACCTGGGCATCCTTCATTATTTCCTGGGATTGGAGATTTGGCAGCGCAGTGGAGGACTGTTTGTTTCTCAGGGCAAGTATGCCCGTGAGATTCTGGAGAGGTTCAACATGCAAGGCTGCAAGCCTGTTGACACTCCTCTTCCTGGTGGTTGGAGGAAGGAGGATGCTACTTCAGCGGAGGTAGTGGATGCCACTGTCTATCGACAGTTGGTGGGGTCGCTTATGTATCTGGTCAATACACGACCCGATATATGCTATGCTGTTAACCAGCTTTCGCAAGCTATGGGTAAGCCTACCAAGCTCTTTTGGAAGGCAAAGGCATTTCTTCATTATATCAGAGGCATGACGGATATGGTCTATGGCATGGATAGAGGATGGAGTGAAACTTTCTTCGGTTTCACTCATGCAGAATGGGTGGAGTCCAACTAATCTAAAAGCACCTCCGGAGGAAGCGCATTGGGTCGGATACAGCTCTCAGCAGGAAGCAGAGATCCGTGGCACTCGGTTCAGCAGAGGCCGAGTACATGGCAGCAAGCTTGGCTGCATGTGAGGCTATTTGGATGAGGAAGATCCTCGCAGGTTTGTTCAGGTTGCATTTGGAGCCTACAGTGATCTACTGTGATAACCAGAGCTGCATCAAGCTCTCGGCTAATCCAGTTTTTCATGATAGGTCCAAACATATCGACATCAAGTACCATCACATCAGAGATTGTGTTCAGCGGAGAATCATGATGCTTTCATATGTTCCCACGGAGGATCAGGATGCCGACATCCTGACGAAGGCGCTCACCAGGAGCATGTTCGAATTCCACAGAGGCAGGATAGGGGTTGCAGATAATCCATATCTTGCTGAGAGGGAGTGTTGAAAATGCAGCAAGATGATGGAGCTTAGTGAAATGAAGTCGCCTTCACTAAGTGGGCCCGCAGGCAAATTCTGGCGCAAAGTCTATTTTTAGACTATGTCTATTTTTAGACATACGAAGCATAATTTGGGAATTCTACTTGGAGATTCTTAAAGTATGCGACATGTCGGTAAAAATAGATGAGACCCTAATTTTTAGGACCCAGGCTATTTTTAGACTGATCTCCTAAAAATATGGAAGTCAAATATTATTTACTCTTAATAATATTTTGACTATAAACAGCAGTTTACTCTCTTGGCGCACTTCAGTTTGAGTCATGGAGGTGACTCATGCAACTGACACAAGGAATCACGTTGTTCCTAGGGTTTGATGGCATCTTGCATGGTTGGCTTCAGTTAGACTTCAGTGGCAGGAGTTTTGGAGGAGTTAACGGGACAAGTAGTGGAGTTGTGTTCTGTTTGTTTTAGTTGAACTAGTTGGGATTAGTTAACTAGCTAATCAACTAGATATGAGTGGAGTGAATTAAATATTATTTAATTCATTAATTATTAACTCATTAGTCAACTCAAGAACACTTCAGTTCACTACAGTGCATGATCAGTTCAATGAAGACCAGTGAAAGAGATAGATGAAAGGGTAGAGTTAGCTATGTTGATTTGTAACTTCTATCTATATATTGCAACACAGGTAGGTAGATAAACTGAAGGCAAATACAAGGTTAGAATCGGTGGTTTTGTCTTATATATGAGTTGTAACTAGCATTGTGCAATCAAGGTTGGCTATCAAGTGGCTAAGGATTGGAGCGAAGTGATTTGTAGATCTAGCTTGATAGTGTGTAGCATGGGAGGTAGTGCATGAGAGCTTGTGAGGAGTATTGTACTTGTTTGGTTACATGATTTCTCCATTATAATATACACAATAGCTGCGGGGTTTTCAGCTATAGGCTTTCCCCATACATACGAGGTTAATGTGTGATTGATTTGATGTGAGATTGCTTTTATTATTTCCGCATGTGACAATTAATTGTAGAAGAAGGTTATGTGTTATGCATGCAATTCGAAATTGATGTATGATCGGGTTAATCTTCATTGAATAAGTGATTTATTCAGCTAATTTCTACAGTTCTGCACTAAACTGTGTTCCTACAGGAGGTTGGAAACCCTGATTTGGGTACTGACCTTGAGGTTGATACTGACCTTGAGGTATGTACTGAACTTGAGGTATATACTGACCCTGGGATTGATATTGACCCTGAGGTATGTACTGTCCTTGGGGTTGATATTGACCTTGAGGTATGTACTGTCCTTGGGGTTGAGATTGACCCTGAGGTATGTACTATCCTTGAGGTTGAGATTGACCCTGAGGTATGTGTTGTCCTTGAGGCTGCCCTCCAGGTGTTAAATAACTACCTCGAGGTTGCCCCCCAGGCGGTAATTGACTACCTTGAGTTTGAGGGTTCGGAACGTTTCTAGACATCATAAAAATCTGTTCTGCGTTCAACACTTCAGTGTTTGTTGCATTTGGACCAGATGACAATGATCGTTTACTAGCTTGAGAAGCTGCCCCCGAGAAAGTACCAGAGAGCGACTGGTATCCCGTAGGAACAGATGGACCACCATATAAATATGTTTCTAGAGATTCAATAAACATGGATGACTCACCCAACATGATTAATGGAGGTCTATAACCTCTTGGTGTAGGGTAAAAAGGAATTTGGGGTGGCGAATAATTAAGACCTACGTTTTGTAAAAAATATGTCAATGAAGAATACCAAGCCTCAGTTCTAAAAGGACTGTAAAATATTGATTCACGATCTCTAAGATTTAAAGTTTCTTAGTTTTTGGGAAGAATTACTTCTTCGTCTGGGCCAATAATCTCTTCAATACTTATGAGATCAGAAGGAAGATTTTCAGTAATGCGATACCTTACTCCGGGTGAATCAGGATAACTAGAAGTTGGAGTAACAAACTCTGAAGTTGGATCAGATGTAGCAGGTTTAGTTTCCATCTCAGAAATTTTAGGCTCTTCAGCTATGTCACTTGATGAAGGAGCAACGTCAGTTATTTTTCAAATGGAAATTTTTTGCGGAGTATGTTCTGCTACTTGTGGTTGATCTTCTTAAAAATTAGGATGAGTAATTATGGATGATTCTCCTTGTTCTGTTGATCTAATTCTTTTGATAGTATGAGGTATCAGAGCTTTAATTCTTTCTAGCTGGCTTGGTGTATACTCAGGGAGTTTCCCCTGAGTCCTACGCGATTGTCTTGGTAATTCAACAACGATTAAAAATTATTAACACATGCAATCAAAGAAAATTTCAAGCAAAAATTCCCAAGGTCACTAAAGAAACAAAAAAATGATCATACGCCTATAAAATCTAAGAGCTCAAACCACACACAAACAGTAGATTTCCACACTAAAAACACTAGCTGGTGATGAAATCCAACATCGTAGTATTTTAATGCAGAAATGGCGGTTGCAACAGTTACCCCGACAACCTGCTTAATGAAACAGACCAGTGCAAGTTTGTCCACTTAAACCATCTCGAGTGAAGATAACCCTCCGAAGAGTCCAAGTGATTCTAGTTGACGTCTGCTCCAAGTACAGTGGGACCTTCCCTCCACCGTCACCTTAGGAAATAATCCTAGAGTTTATAGCCACTAAGGTTACCAACATGAACACATATACCTGGGGGAACAGTCCACGATCCGATATACACGAAAAGGCAGAGTATCAAAGCTCAATCCCCTTGAAGGATCCTTGACATAATCCAAGGTTTACCGACAAGTGACCCCAGGCTCCTCGACAATGGTCTATCTGAGGTTTACCATTTTTTATACATGCACACCTTCTATCGTTCCCAATGAGATAGGTATGATTACCTCACTGGTTCGAATATGATCTCGTGCTTGACTCCTTTAGGAGGAGTTTCCCAGAGCATATATGCTACAATTGGAATTTTCCTATCGCAAGATTGACTACTTGTTTGTTTTAACTATCTTGGAGAGTTAATTACAACCTACTCCAAGACACTAGCCTAAGATATGTTGGTGGAAAAGAGCCCTAGAAAATATAAAATTACTAGATTGATTTTAATTTAAGCGTTACTTTTAGTTGGCTATTTCCTAGGACAATAGGTACGAAAATGAAACTTCGATGATGTATAATGACCCGACTCAAAGATACACTAAAATGCATTTATATGAGAAACAATTCATTTCTTTTCAATGAAACCTATCTAAAAGAAAGAGTTGATAGATTCAGATGCTTTTAAAATATCAATCCTTTCTTTCACAACAAGAATATTTGAAAAGAAAACTCTTTCATGAGAACTCAATTTTGTAGAAAAATGATCAATTTTCTCAAAAATAAATCCCTTTAATCATTCAAGTCTTAAACTACAATTAAACAGTCTCTAAAAGAAAAACTATGATTACTAGAAATAAAAATTCAAAACTAAAACACTAATTTTGAACCCTAAAAGTTGATAAAAGTTAAAACTAAAAACTATAAAAGTTTTGAGGATGTTTTTCTCAGTTTGTAATCTAACTAAGAAATTCTTTGCTTATGCCAGCAAAAAATCAAAATCATCCAAGAATGGTTTTAAAGTGAAATTCAAAACTTATGAAATGAAAAGTCTTTCTAGATTTGCAAATAAAAAATGGAATCTGATTTTCATTAAAGTAAGTTCTGCTATAAAGTCAAAGACTCAGGAAGAAAATAATGACATACCATTGATTTAAGGTATACAAAGGTTTCTGATTTTAGAGCAGCAAAAGACAAAGCAAAAACTCACTTATAAAATGCAAATCGACAGAAAATCACTCAAAACTCAGAAATGCTAGAAGAAAATTTCACACAAGATTTTTGACAGTCAAGACAAGTCTGGGTAAATATAGAGAATCTTGTCAGCTGCTTCCAGAAAAGAGAATCTTAAAAATTTCTTGTGTATGTAGGTTTTAGTATAAAAAGGTGCGGTACCGCACTCTTTACACGGAGAAAATGCGGAGTTTACCGCATTGTTTTCAAAGAAAAAGTGCGGATACTAGAAAACATAAAGAAAAATAAAAAATTCTTATCTACTTTTCAAGGATTCTAAGGGATAATTTACCCAACCTAGTGCAGACTAATCAGACTCAAAAAAACTCTTTGAAAAGTCAAACTCAAAAATAAAAAGAAAACTAAGTTCAGGAATTCCCCAGTGGAGTCACCATTTTGTTAGACGGATAAATCTCTCTTGTGGACAAGAAGGATCTCCCTAGTATCCTAAGGATATCTAGAAACAAATGGACAAATGTAAACTACTTCTTCTAGATTATATATGATTTAGAATTATCTATGATGAAGGAAAAGAACCTACCTGTGGTCCAATGCTTGTTGTATTCTTCTTTCCTGTCGCTCAAAGAAGTCACCTCTTAAGACCTACAATGAAAGACATGAAAGGGAATCAAAAGCACCTACAAAATATACTAATTCACAAATCATAAATCTATGTTAATTATCAAGGAATTTAAGAAATAAGTCATTCAAGTAGATACATAAACAACTTAGTGAGAAAATAGGATCCATTTGTATTATCTTTTCATAAAAGAAGAAACCTTACAACCACGTTCCCCTTGATGCTATACAGGTCCTTCCGGGGTCCGGAGCAAGCGTTTTCCTTTGGTCTGACAAGCCCTTCCACTCTTTCAACCAGCCTAGATACGAGTATGTAATCGTTCCCACGTGGATAATGGCTAGTAAAAGAGTATGTTCCTTTAGCAATTCTCTTCTCTAATGTAGCACCAAGTACAAAGCAAGTACTAAGTGTGTAGAGAAGTTCTACATATACTAAGTATGTCTCAGTAAGAACCCTTGAGATTGAACCATGGCTTCAATTTATAGCAGAAGGAAAGTGGTTTTAGTCCCATAAAGAGGGGATAAGTTCCTCCTATGAAGGGATTTTAGCTCCAAATACCAAGGGATAAGCTCCTTTAATGAAGGGATGAACGTTCATGAATGGAGGGAGTGAAGCTCGACCAGATTATGCCTTCCAGAAGCTTCCAGCTGGGATAATATTCAACCAGTTGGGCTTCTAGAACTTACTTTTGCTTTCAAATTACCTTTTACAGGGGTTCGCAGTTTTAATGAACAGAACGTGCGGTAGGCACCGCATTTATAGAGAAAAAAGGTGTGGTGTCGCAGGTAAGGGCTAGGAAAAGTGCGGTATCAGTGTTTTTATGATTTTTATGAGCTTTTCTCTAAATTTAAGACTTGATACAAGAACTTTAGGGTTGCAGACCTCTAAGGGAGCATTATATAGGTATTGATGAACCCACATAGATAGTAGAATGTCATGGTGACAAAATAATGTGTAACAGATTTCCCCCTAAAGTTGGAAGTCTGAGGTAATTCCGAAGAGTGAAGTGCTTTATCATTCTGAAGATTGGATTGTGGACACGCCGGTTGAGACCTGTAGAAACATTCAATGCAAACATATATATGTGTATATCATCGCTGAGGTAGGCATTCCCATACTCAAATCAAAACTAGCTAAATCAAAACTAACTAAAATGTTCTGATATGGAAATGATTGTAGAATTACGTCAATAGTAGACACAGCATGGACGCAGCCATATGTAATAAGTAGTCTACAGTAAAATGAATAATAAAACTCCTCGCAGCCTGGATGGTGGAAACTAGATCTAGGGTCTTGATTTCCGCTACCCGAACTAGTACGATCTTATCCATGCGATTGATTGTGTTGAAGTTGAACATGGTAGAAACCACAAGGATCAAGCATAACATCTCTTCAAATAAATCCCATTTCTAGGTTTGTCTAAAGAGACCCCATCATAATGAGTCAATTCATAAGCCCCTTTTGCAAGCACTCGCTTGAAAATATAAGGACCATGCCACATGGATTCAAATTTCCCAGCTCCTAGCTTATCATTAGCTTGATCATATACTAAGACTAGGTCGCCTTCTGAAAAACACGAGGTGTAACACTCTTATCATACTGAGCTTTCATTCATTTTTTATGAGCTTTGGTAGCTAATGCAGCGGTGCGTCGAGTCTCATCTAATTTAGCTAAGTAAAAAAAACATTTTTCCTCTTCACAAGTAGCTGGTAGTAACTCTATGGCTAATTGGAGTGACGGTATCTCGCATTCAATGGATAACACAACTTCTAAACCGTAAGCCAATTGAAAAGGAGTGAAACCTGTTGCAGTTTTTGCTGAGGTTTGGTATGCCCAAAGTGCTGAAAAAAGCATGGTATGACAATTTGATTTATGAATTTCGATAATCCGTTTCATCATAGTGGTTAAAACTTTATTAACGGCTTCAACCTAACCAGTAGCCTGCGAGTAATATGGAGTAGAGCTATCATGGCGCAGGCCAAGTTGATCAGTTAGTTTGGTCATCATTATGTTTCAAGCATGACTTCCATGGTCAGTGATAATAGCTTGGGGTACACCAAAACGAGCAATCACATGATTGAATACGAATGTAGCTGCAGTTTTTCCATCTGCCGCAAATGTAGGCATCGCCTCGGCCCATTTGTTAAAATAATCTACTGCAAGAATAATATACCCATGCCCCCCAGCCGAGTGAGGGTTACATGTAATGAAATCAATGCCCCATTTTTCAAAAGGACTGATAGCAATTATGGGGTGAAGAGGAGCGGGTGGTGCACACATATTTCGATAAAAAATCGGACAATTGTGGCATTTTCGAACTGCGAAAATACAGTCTTTGAATAATGACGGCCAAAAATAACCAGCGCGCAATATCTTCTGGGTTGTGGCATACCTAGACATATGACTGCCACATGCTCCAGAATGGCAATCATTTAAAACTTTTTCAGCCTCTTCATGAGTAAGACATTGTCGAAAAACAGAGTCTGCACCCCGACGGTAAAGTGTGTCGCCAACAATATTGTATTGCTGGGATTGGAAACGGATCTTTCGTCTATGTGAACGTAAGATTTCAGGCCGAAAATTTTGGGTTTGGAGATAAATGATGATATCTCCAAACCAGGAATCGAGTGTACTGATAAGAAACAAAGATTCTTCCGTGATCGGATGTTCTATCACAATTTCTATCTCAGTATTTGGGAAGTCACACATAAGTTCAACGAACACCAGTGATTTCTTTGATTTAGACTTTTCAAATTATAAATCAAACTCTTGTAGGATAACAATCCATTTAGAGTATTTGTCCCCTAGCAGTTGTTTGGTCAAAATGTACATCATAGGGTTACAATCAGATATCACTGTTGTTTTTCATAACATTATGTAATGACGAAATCTTTGGACAGCTTGAACGGCGGCCAAGGCCAATTTCTCCACATGTGAGTATTTAATTTCAGTCAGATTCAAATTGCGACTGAGATATTAAATCACATGTTCATTGTGAAATTCATCTTCCTGAACTAATACCATTCCTATCGTGGAATTAGAGGCCGCTAGGTATAAAAAGTAATCCTGGTTGTAATTGCATGGATGCAATAATGGTGCATGGGTCAACGCATGTTTTAGAGCATCAAAAGATTGATCAGCAATATCGTCCCAAATGAAAAGAATATTCTGTTTCAACAACCTAGTAAAAAATTTGATTAACTCAGCATAGTTAGGAATGAATCTATGCAGAAAGTTCGCTTTCCCTTGCAAAGTTTGGAGTTGGTGGAGTGTGGAAGGAGGAGGTAAACTGATAATGGCCTCAACCTTGGATGTGTTGACACGAATGTCTGTCTTCGAAACAACAAATCCCAACAATCGCCCAGATTGGACACAAAAACACATTTGTGAGGATTCAGACGAATCTTATAATGCCTACATCTCATAAAGATTGCTCGTAAATGAGTAGGATGATCTTCCCTGTGCAATGAGTGAGCAGGTAAATCATCGAGATAAGGTTGCACACTGTTTTTAATGTCATGAAATGCATAAGACATTGCCCTTTGAAAAGTTGCGCCAACATTTTTTAATCTAAAAGGTAGTTTGCAATAAGCAAAATTTCCCCAAGGACAAATAAATGTTGTCTTTGGTTGATCAGCAGGGAGTATGTTTATTTGATTATAACCAAAAAATCCATCCATAAATGAAAACATTTCACTTCTGGCACAATCATCAATGATTTGATCGATATAGGGGGTTGGATAATTGTCTTTGGACAAGCTTTGTTAATATCCCTATAATTGATACATACTCTGATTGTTCCTTGTTTTTTAGTAACAGGAACAATATTAGATACCCAATCTATTAGCGGAATTGGATAAATAAAACCTGCTCAAAGTAATTTTTCAACTTCAGCTTTAATAGCAGCAGCTTTTCGTGGATGTATCTGATGTAATCTTTGTCAGGCAGGTTTAGCATCCGGGTATGTTTTAATTTCATGAACAACAATCGATGGATCAATTTCTGGCATTTCTTCATATGACCAGGAAAAAATGTCACAGAATTCTTGAAATAGGGCTTTATATGTATGGATTTCATCCATTGTACAAGAAGCGCCTATATGAATGTTTTCAACAACTCTTGGTTTTACCGATATGTCAATGGGAACCGTTGTAGAAATATTTTCTAAATTCATTTCAGAATTCGAATTTGTGATCGAGATAGGCCTCTGTGGTTCTTTTACATAGTCAGAGGTAAAAATTGATGAAAAATATTTTTAAAATCGATCAAGGTTAGGTAAAAACGAAGATCGGTGATGTAGATCTTCCCATGGTAATTCATCCATAGACAAAAATTCACGAATGTGTTCATCAGTATTGAATACTTGTTGAAAAGGATTAGGAATTGATGTCAAGGCTGAGCTTGATGTCGAAAATGATTCTTCATAGATCACATTCATTGGATCAGATGCAATTGAAGGGGTATTAGAAAATGATTGTACCGCTTGATATGCTATCTCAATAGGACTCAAAGGCATCTTGCCATCGAAAGAATCTAGTTCTGATTCTGAAGGCACTAACCAAGGGTCATCTAATGGAATAGTGCTTGATGTAATCATATTGATATTAGCAATAGTATGTGGTACGTTGGGTGCAGGCATAGAAAAAGTCCCCATTAAAGCAGAGTCTTTAATTAAACCTACCCCAACATCTTCGTAAGGGATAATCGATTTTCCAATATGCTGGATACTATCAGTAGAGGCTGGGTCGAATGAATAATACGAAAGCTGGTCAATTTTAATGATCTTTCCTTTGTGATGAAACAAAATTAACCGAAAGACTAATGATATGACAGCAGTCATAGCATAAGACCAACTTCGACCCAGAAGAAGGTTGTAATCCAGAGGGGCATCAACAACTTCCAAATCTATATTAACAGTTTTTCTTTCGACCTCTATAGGTAGATCTTATAAAATACCATACAAATGGAACCCTCTTCCATAAAAAGATTTGAGGATGGTTAGAGATTGGTTAAGTGTCGGAGAACCAAGTGATTTCCAACAATTTAACGACATGATACACGTAGATGACCCTTCATCAATCACAATATGAAAGCAACACATTTTTTTGATTAACACTGGAATCTGGAAATCCATCTGATGGGGAAGGCGAGGTGTAAAATTTTCTAAATCGAAGACCATAAGGTTTAGATCCTGAAGATTTAAAGCTCCTAAAACTGACAATAGTAATTTCCTTTGTGCTGGACATCATTGCAGAACTTCCAAGGCTGACATTGCTGAAGGGGAAATTGCCAAGTCTTCAACAATGTTGTAGTTATGAGCAACTCTCGCATGTGGATTGAAAGCTGATTTTGGAAGTACACCTTTAGCAAGTGGTTTGATTACTAAGTCAAGATTCGTCCTCTCGAGATGAAGCAGATCATAAACCGAGGGAGAGGTAGTTGGTGTTGAATTAGAATTTTCTATCTCTTTACCAGTAACGGGATTTTTACTGCCATAGTCTTGCGATCACATCGCAACCATTACATGTGACATCATCAAAATATCTGATGATGTATTGGAAGAAGATCCAATCATTTTACTATCTTGAACAGGAAAAGGATCCTTCAAGACAGCTGGTGTAGATGAACCTTTAACGAATTTAGATACCTCGGATCTATGCGGGCATTCTTTAGTAAAGTGATCCTCATCACAGATAAGGCAAGGATAATGATGTTTTCGTTTATCGTCAGTTGGTTCAGATTTATCATTTTTATCCTTCGGAGATGACTACTCGTTCTTATTCTTACCTTTCTTCTTACCACCAATTTTAGGTTTGGCTGTAGATGATTCCACAACATGGATATCGGCAGAAGTTTCAAGGGAAGAATCTCCTTTTGGTGAATTAGATAAAGTTATAATAGGAGAATTAACCTTAGAAGATTTCATCTTACTCTTAGTAGCACTAACAGAACCAATTACACCATCAGCGGCATGAGACCCTGAGGGAGTCGTAGTTATCTGACTTGTTCGTGGTAAATCGGGGATTTTCTCATACAGAGTACCTGACTGTGTGTATACAAGGTCAAGATACTGAGCTTGAGAAATTACTTGTTCTTTTGTAACAACGCCTCCTTTGGCCACATCTTCAGTAATTTTTGATAGTAATGACTTGATAAACCATTCAGCCAAAATTTGATCCGAAATAAAGACTTTCACTAAATGCCTTCTACGTCTCCATTCATGGATGTGATCGGATATGTACGTAGATGTAGATTGTTTTAATGAAGTCAACAATTCCGTGACGTTGTCGTATCTAGCTGGAAACTAAAAATGGGTTAAAAAAGCAGTTGCTACTGCATTGAAATTATTAAATGAGCCTCGTGGTAGTTCAATGTACCATTTGGTAGCTAAACCTATGGGAGTTCTTTAAAAAAGACATAATCGAATCGAATCGTCGATTAGTGAATTTGATGCACACCAAAGGTGGTAAGTCATAACATAATTAGATGGGTCCTCTCCTGACTTACCTTCAAACTTTGGAATATCACTGGGAAACTTATGAGGCATCAGCGGCCAATACGAAAGATAATAAATGGGATCATTCATCAGGCACGATAGATCAGGTAAATCTAAAGTTGCTATGAACGACAACCGACAGTTAGGGTCTTGATGACCTTGAGTGATCAAACCAGTTCCGGGAGGAGGATATCCAGGATATCTTGGAATTTCCTATGCATTGGGAATTGGAATGCCTCTCAGATAACCAGGATTAACCAGACCATACTGGGGTTGTTGATGTGTCTGATAAGTATACCCAGGATATGGTTGATACTGATAAGTTGGAATTTTTACAGGTCCAAATTGATACTGCCCTTGGTACGGTTGATAAGTAAACTGAGGTTGACTTGTTATAATAGTACTTGTACTAAGTTGTCTTGTAGGAATTTGTACAGTAGTCTGAATGGTAGGTCCAGACTGCGGCACAGAGACTTGAGGAATTTGTGCTGATACTTGAGGGGTAGTAGTAACAGGAGCTGCAGATACTCCAGGAATAGGTGTGGTAGCTTAAATAGAAGTTGCAGCAGCAAATTGAGTGAGAGTTTGAGGTGAACTCAGACCAGGCTGCTGGACAGGACCAGGTGAAGACACTTGAATGGTAGGCTGGACAGGTTGTTGGGTTGAACCATAACCTATGGGTTGTCTAGGTTGATAATAAGGTAATTTCACATTAGGTTTAAAATTCTGTTGAAATTGGGATGGATCCCATATCGTATTTACTCTGAAATATTACCCATTGAAGGTTGTGCATATGAAGGACCATAACCAGGTTGAACATAGGGTTGATAATTATCTGCATAACCTCCACCTCCTTGTAAAAATTGTTGTTCAGCACTAAACTGTTGTCCTACAGGAGGTTGGAAACCCTGATTTGGGTACTGACCTTGAGGTTGATACTGACCTTGAGGTATGTACTGAACTTGAGGTATATACTGACCCTGGGATTGATATTGACCCTGAGGTATGTACTGTCCTTGGGGTTGATATTGACCTTGAGGTATGTACTGTCCTTGGGGTTGAGATTGACCCTGAGGTATGTACTATCCTTGAGGTTGAGATTGACCCTGAGGTATGTGTTGTCCTTGAGGCTACCCTCCAGGTGTTAAATTACTACGTCGAGGTTGCCCCCGAGGCGGTAATTGACTACCTTGAGGTTGAGGGTTTGGAACGTTTCTAGACATCATAAAAATCTATTCTGCGTTCAACGCTTCAGTGTTTGTTGCATTTGGACCAGATGAAAATGATCGTTTACTAGGTTGAGAAGCTGCCCCCGAGAAAGTACCATAGAGCGACTGGTATCCTGTAGGAACAGACCGACCACCATATAAATATCTTTCTGGAGATTCAATAAACATGGATGACTCACCCGACATGATTAATGGAGGTCTATAACCTCTTGGTGTAGGGTAAAAAGGAATTCGGGGTGGCGAATAATTAAGACCTACGTTTTGTAAAAAATATGTCAATGAAGAATACCAAGCGTCAGTTCTAAAAGGGCTGTAAAAAATTGATTCACGATCTCTAAGATTTAAAGTTTCTTAGTTTTCGGGAAGAATTACTTCTTCGTCTAGGCCAATAATCTCTTCAATACTTATGAGATCGGAAGGAAGATTTTCAGTAATGCGATACCTTAGTCCAGGTGAATCAAGATAACTAGAAGTTGGAGTAACAAACTCTGAAGTTGGGTCAGATGTAGCAGGTTTAGTTTCCGTCTCAGAAATTTCAGGCTCTTCAGCTATGTCACTTGATGAAGAAGCAACGTCAGTTATTTCAGAAATGGAAATTTGTTGCCGAGTATGTTCTGCTACTTTTGGTTGATCTTCTTAAAAATTAGGATGAGTAATTATGGATGATTCTCCTTGTTCTGTTGATCTAATTCTGTTGATAGTATGAGGTATCAAAGCTTTAAGTCTTTCTAGCTGGCTTGGTGTATACTCAGGGGGTTTCCCCTGAGTCCTACACGATTGTCTTGGTAAATCAGCAACGATTAAAAATTATTAACACATGCAATCAAAGAAAATTTCAAGCAAAAATTCCCAAGGTCACTAAAGAAACAATCAAATGATCATACACCTATAAAATCTAAGAGCTCAAACCACACACAAACAGTAGATTTCCACACTAAAAACACTAGCTGGTGATGAAATCCAACATCGTAGTATTTTAATGCAGAAATGGCAGTTGGAACAGTTACCCCGACAACCTGCTTAATGAAACAGACCAGTGCAAGTTTCTCCACTTAAACCATCTCGAGTGAAGATAACCCTCCAAAGAGTCCAAGTGAGTCTAGTCGACGTCTGCTCCAGGTACAGTGGGACCTTCCCTCCACCGTCACCTTAGGAAATAATCCTAGAGTTTATAGCCACTAAGGTTACCAACATGAACACATATACCTGGGGGAAAAGTCCACGATCCGATATACACGCAAGGGCAGAGTATCAATGCTCAATCCCCTTGAAGGCTCCTTGACATAATCCAAGGTTTACCGACAAGTGACGCAGTAACAGCTCTGGCGCAATGTAATACCCAATCCTAGTCTTTCCAAATCGATATTTGAATTGCAGTTCTAAATAGTTTAAAATATTTATGTCTCAATATTTTTGAAAAGCGCAGGTCCTTTCTCACAAATATAAACTTCTGAAAAATAACAGAGTTAAACACTGTTTTTAAAAAAATCTCAGGTAACAAAAATTGCAGTATGTCGCCCTTCAAAATTATCACTATCTATTGAAAGACTAGCCAATCCAAGGCTATATCACACAAATGCAAATGCGCCTTTAATATGTAGCGACTCCTTCTTCACTTCAGAGAGAACGCAGCCCATACATTACTGTTTTAAAACATATGACAGTAAAACGCTTTAAAAAAAAAAACATTGCCAGTATATATCTGTTGCATTCGCAGCAATTGACAAATAACAACCATCATTTACCGATTTCTCCAAATCCCATGCAATCTATTCGCATTTGACCACTTGACACAGGTGATCATATCGATTGACCGATATTCGATACATTACAACGCATTTATTCACAATTGGCGGTCACCATTATATATATATATATATATATATATATATATATATATATATATATATATATATATATATATATATATATATATATATATATATATATATAAATATATATTGTTTTATCAGATTCCACGCGATTTTTAACCGGAATCGCCACGAGAATTCGGGCATTTAAACGCTCCAATGCATTAACTGTTGCAGTTTCCAATTCGCCGAATCTTTGATTATCCCAACTATCACTCCATATCAGATTCCAATGCACGATTTCCAAGATCTATGATCGCTAGGTTTTCGGTGTTCCGATCCAATCGGAAGTCAGAGATCACGGGTTCAACAGTTTTCATCCTGCATTCCAGAGTTCCCATCCGATAATCGGAATCGGAAATCACCGATTGTTGTTTCACAAAAGTGAACTTTGAAACTTGAACCGACACCTGAAACCAATCTCCCCCTCTGCACAAATGGCTTTCACACACATGCTTAGCTATACAAATTGTTCTTCACAGGAATCTTTACAATTAAAACTAAAGCACAATCACCTCCAATACAATAATTAACCAGGGAATTCAACACCTAAATTTTCCCAATTTCGCATACATTGCTGCGTACAATATAAACTTGTTAATGAACAGAATCTCTGTGTTTATTCAAATTGCATAAACCCGACTTCTATTACAACACACACACGGTTTTACACCATCTTCTGAGCTCGTGCTCTCCAAGATCACACACAAAAACTCCTTCCACGAAGAAAGATCTCTTCGTTTTTATTACAACTGTCTTATCTTCACTCCACTCACTACTCGATACATAATCTTCTAATTATAAAAATTCTAACAAATAAAACTCCTATCTATTTGCGCTCACTCACACCTATTATAACAATCTTATCAATAAGATAGACACACCTATTACAATAATAACTAATTATTTGTGAAGTCGACGTCTTTAGGAAACTGGATTTTAACGCACAGCAATGAATTTCACCCTGTCAGGCCACAACATGTGGACAATTTTCCACATTGCTGGCTAGTTCCGATGCTCCTGCATCAGACTCCCAGAGAAGAAAAGATTGGTTCTTTAAATTTTCAGGATTTATGCCGTATTTCCGCAATTCAGTTGTTGTCAACCAACTGGAATCTTCCATTGGCTGCTCTTTCCACTTGACAAGATACTGAAAATATGTATGTCCTCGAGTTTTCTTGGATATCCTTTGATCTAAAATAGCTTCAACTTCTTTCTTGAATGTTTTTGGTACCTGTTCTTTCCAATCCATAGTTTGAACTTCATCATCTGTAGCTTCAGTCTGCAACTCTGTTTCTGCCTCTCTGAATGGATACAAGTCTGCAATATTAAAAATGGGGGATATTCCGATCCCTTCTGGCAACTCAATCTCATATGCATTGGCTGAAAATTTCCTTTTGATTTTACAGGGTCCTATCTTCTTCAGTTTCAGCTTATTATAAGTCTTTGTAGGAAATCTCTCTTTCCTCAAATATGCCATGACCAAATCTCCTACCTGAAACTCTTTTTCTCTCCTTCTCAAATCTGCTCTCTGCTTGTATCTCTTGCTGCTTTCCTGTAGTTTACCTTTAACCTCTTCCTGTAGCTTCTGCATTTGTTCAACAAAATCTTCAGCACTTGCACTTCTAGCTTCTTGTTTCCCCAAGTCTCTTAGCTCATATACTCCTCTCGGATGCATTCCAAAGACAATCTGAAATGGACTCATTCCAGTGCTTCGGTTTGGTGTGTCATTGTAAGAAAATTCAGCTTGAGCTAATGCTAAATCCCACTGTTTGGGATTCTGATGTACCAAACTTCTTAATATATTCCCCAAGCTTCTGTTTACAACTTCAGTTTGACCATCCGTTTGAGGATGGTAAGCTGAACTAAAACTGAGTTTAGTTCCCAGTTTCTTCCAAAGTGTCCTCCAGAAATGCCCTACAAATTTAGTGTCTCGATCTGATACAATACTTACAGGCAAACCATGCAATCTTACAATCTCTGAAAAGAATAAATTTGCTATGTGTGTGGCATCATTAGTCTTCTTACAAGCAATAAAATGGGCCATTTTATAAAATCTGTCTACAACAACATAAATAGAATCGTTTCCTCTCTGAGTTTTTGGTAAACCCAGAACAAAATCCATACTCACTGCATCCCATGGTCGATCTGGTATGGGCAATGGCTGATATAGACCGGTATTTTGACTCCTTCCTTTGGCATACTGACATACCCTGCATTTCTCAACAAACTTTTTAACATCAGTTTGCATTTTAGGCCAATAATAAAAAGAATTCACCTGAGCGAAAGTTTTATCTTGTCCAAAATGACCAGACAATCCTCCACTGTGCTTCTCTTTAATGATGTTCTCTCTCATGGAACATTTAGGAATACATAATTTGTTGCTTTTAAATAACAGGCCTCCTTGAATAAAGTAATCCATCCATTGACTTCTGTTATGGCTCACCGGATTCTGCACTGTTGTGTAGATGTCTTTAAAATCCTCATCATCCTGGTACATTTCTATCATTTCATCAAAACCTACAACACCCACTTTAAATTCTTGCAAAAGAAAACTTACCCTGCTTAATGCATCCGCCACTTTATTAGACTTACCACTTTTATGTTTTATTACAAAAGTGAAACTTTGCAGAAATTCCACCCACTTGGCATGCTTCTGATTTAGTTTTGGCTGATTATTAATAAACTGCAAAGCGTGGTTGTCTGAATATAAGATGAACTCCTTCGGCAACAAGTAATGCCTCCACTTTTTCAATGCCTGCACAATAGCGTAAAATTCTTTGTCATAGGAAGAATATTTTTTCTTTGCATCATTTAACTTCTCGCTGAAATATGCTATCGGCCTTTTCTCTTGACTTAGCACCGCACCAACTGCTTCTCCACTTGCATCAGTTTCCACTTGAAAGACTTTCTCAAAATTTGGCAATGCTAGAATAGGGTTTTCTGTTATCTTCTTTTTCAGCAAATTAAAATTCCTATCAGCTGCTTCTGTCCATCGAAATGGTTGATTGACCCCCTTGATTGTCTCAAGGATTGGTGCACAAACTTGACTAAATCCCTTTATAAATTTTCGGTAGAAACTAGCAAGTCCATGGAAACTTCTTACCTCGAATACACTCCTGGGAGTAGGCCAGTTTCTGATTGCTTGTACCTTCTCCGGATCCATTTTCAAACCGTCTCTGGAAATCACAAATCCCAAATATACCAGCTCCTCTTTCATGAAACTACATTTCTTCAGATTGATTACTAGTTTCTCTTTCTGCAGAGTTTCCAAAACTAACTTCAAGTGTTCCAAATGTTCCTCTTTACTTTTGCTGAAAACTAGAATATCATCAAGGTAAACAACAACAAATTTACCTGTATATTCTTTCAGAACCTCGTTCATTAGTCTCATGAATGTGTTGGGCGCATTAGTGAGCCCAAAAGGCATCACTAACCACTCATACAGTCCATTGTTGGTTTTGAAAGCTGTTTTCCACTCATCGCCTTCCCGAATTCTGATCTGATGATACCCGCTTTTCAGATCTATCTTAGTAAAGTACATGGATCCACTTAAACAATCCATTAAATCATCCATCCTGGGCAAAGGAAATCTATACCTGACTGTTATCTTGTTGATAGCTCTGGAATCGGTGCACATGCGCCATTCTCCTCCCTTTTTCGGACTAAGCACCGTTGGCACAACACACGGACTCAGACTTTCTCGAATTAGCCCCTTGTCCATCAGCTCTTGAACCTGTCTTGCAACTTCTGCATTTTCCTGAGGAGTTAATCTATATGCAGCTTTATTAGGTAGGCTTGCTCCTGGTATTAAGTCGATATGGTGACTTATACTTCTAATCGGTGGTAATTCATTCGGCAATTCATCCACAATGATATCCATGTAACTATTTAACACAGATTGAATTTCTCCAGGAAAATCATTTAAATTTGTGGAGGTTAAAATTACCTTTGGCCTTCCCACGATAGCGAAATGCACCTCTTCGCTTTTATCCACCTCCTGTAGCAGTTCCTTACCACTCATCAACATAATACTATTTTCAGGCAGCTCTTTATCAGCATCAATCTTTACTGGCAGCAACGTATGTTTAACTCCATCCTTTTCTATGGTGTATGTATTTCTTCTTTCATCATGAATCGCCTTTCGGTCGAATTGCCATGGTCTCCCCAATAATACGTGACATACATCCATGGGCATTATGTCACATAAAATCACATCTTTGTATGTGCCAATCTGCATTTCCACATTACACTGTTCTGTAACGATGACTTGATGACCCTTCTGAAGCCAAGATACTTTGTAAGGTGCAGGATGTGCTTTCCTTGTTAACCCAAGCTTTTCCACCATCTCTGTAGACACAAGATTGTCAGTACTCCCGCTATCAATTATAACCTTACAACACTTACCCTTTGATTTGCATGTAGTCCTGAACAAGTTCTTTCTTTGCGCAGGTTCTCCAATCTCTTTTTCTGATCTCAACAAAGTTCTTCTGAGCAGCAATGATTCACCTTCTTCCGGTGGTTCTTCCTTCTCTACAAGTCGAGGTGGTTCCGGCTCCACCTCAGCCACATTTGCACCCCTCTGGCTTGCTGATTTGTTATGAGGACAGTCCCGCGACATATGTCCCCATTCTCCACAAGTATAACACCTAACATCTCTTCCTCGCCCTCTTCCTCTGGGCGCGAATCTCCCTCTACTAGATTCACCCATCTGTGGTGATCTGCTGCTTGAACTTCCTGCTTCAAACTGATGCTGTGTTCCTCTGGATCTGGCAGCTCCTCTACCTCTTGCTGAGCTCTTTCCTCTATTTCTTTGACTCTGTTTTCGTAGTATTTTCTCCTCTGCTTTCAAACTTTCTTGATAGGCATCTTCCACAGATTTCAAACTTAACAAGCTAATCTCATCTTGGATCTCATATCTTAGCCCATTAACATATCTGGCTACTTTCTCCAAATCATCTTCTACATGCCCTGTTCTGATACTTAACCTGTAAAATTCTTCAGTATATTCTTTAACAGACATTCCTTTCTGCTTCAAATTTTGCATCTGCTTAAAAAAGATTCAAATGATAGTCTTTAGGTAAAAATTTGGCTTTCAGTTTGCTTACCATTTTATCCCACTGCTTGATCTTAGATTTCCCCTTTCTCGTTCTTGATGTCTATAACTCGTCCCACCAGATGGTTGTGTGACCTTTCAATCTAGTGACTGCAAATTTTACCCTTTTCTTTTCTTCAATCTCTTCATAATCGAAGTACTGATCTATGGATCTGATCCAATCCATGAGCTCCTCGGCATTCAGACTCCCTTCATACATAGGAATCTCCACTTTGGGTTTGCTTCCAACCTTCGCCAGCATCTTCATGAATTTAACATTTTCATTCTCTTCTTCTGCTTCCACATCTTCCTCAGATTCTTCTGAAGAACTTTCAGCTCCCTCATCAGGCGCTCTTCTCTGGGTTGTTTCCATTGTCTCCATTCGTTCACGCAGTCTTCGCACTTCTTCTATCAGGACTGCATTTGGTTCTGGTCTCCCTCGACCAATTCCTCGACCAACCCCTCTCCTTGGCGGCATCTTTGCTGCAAACACCTGTCTCTTCGGCTCCGATACCAAAATCTGACGCAGTAACAGCTCTGGCGCAATGTAATACCCAATCCTAGTCTTTCCAAATCGATATTTGAATTGCAGTTCTAAATAGTTTAAAAGATTTATGTCTTCAATATTTTTGAAAAGCGCAGGTCCTTTCTCACTAATATAAACTTCTGAAAAATAACAGAGTTAAACACTGTTTTTAAAAAAATCTCAGGTAACAAAAATTGCAGTATGTCGCCCTTCAAAATTATCACTATCTATTGACAGACTAGCCAATCCAAGGCTATATCACACAAATGCAAATGCGCCTTTAATATGTAGCGACTCCTTCTTCACTTCAGAGAGAACGCAGCCCATACATTACTGTTTTAAAACATATGACAGTAAAACACTTTAAAAAAAAAACATTGCCAGTATATATCTGTTGCATTCGCAGCAATTGACAAATAACAACCATCATTTACCGATTTCTCCAAATCCCATGCAATCTATTTGCATTTGACCACTTAACACAGGTGAGCATATCGATTGACCGATATTCGATACATTACAACGCATTTATTCACAATTGGCGGTCACCATTATATATCATATATATATATATATATATATATATATATATATATATATATATATATATATATATATATATATATATATATATATATATATTGTTTTATCAGATTCCACGCAATTTTAACCAGAATCGCCACGAGAATTCTGGCATTAAACGCTCCAATGCATTAACTGTTGCAGTTTCCAATTCGCCGAATCTTTGATTATCACAACTATCACTCCATATCAGATTCCGATACGGAAATTCAGGGATCTATGATCACTATCTTTCAGTGTTCCGATCCAATCGGAAGTCGGAGATCACGGGTTCAACAGTTTTCACCCTGCATTCCAGAGTTCCGATCCGATAATCGGAATCGGAAATCACCGATTGTTGTTTCACAAAAGTGAACTTTGAAACTTGAACCGACGCCACGAACCCAATCTCTCTCTGTGCAAATGGTTTTCACACGCACGCTTAGCTATTCAAATCGTTCTTCACAGGAATCTTTACAATTAAAACTAAAGCACAATCACCTCTAATACAATAATTAACCAGGGAATTCAACACATAAATTTTCCCAATTTCGCATACATTGCTGCACACAATATAAACTGGTTAATGAACAGAATCTCTGCGTTTATTCAAATTGCATAAAAACGACTTCTATTACAACACACACACGGTTTACACAATCTTCTGAGCTCGCGCTCTCCAAGATCAAACACAAAAACTCACTTTCCACGAAGAAAAATCTCTTCGTTTTATTACAACTGTCTTACCTTCACTCTACTAACTACTCGATACATAATCTTCTAATTTTAAAAATTCTAACAAATAAAACTCCTATCTATTTGCGCTCACCCACACCTGTTATAACAATATTATCAATAAGATAGACACGCTTATTACAATAATAACTAATTATTTGTGAAGTCGACCTCTTTAGCAAACTGGATTTTAACACACAGCAATGAATTTCACCCTGTCAGGCCACAACATGTGGACAATTTTCCACATTGCTGGCCAGTTCCGATGCTCCTGCATCAACAAGTGACCCCAGGCTCCTCTACAATGGTCTATCTGAGGTTTACCATTTTTTATACGTGCACACCTTCTATCGTTCCCAATGAGATAGGTATGATTACCTCACTGGTTTGAATATGATCTCTTGCTTGAATCCTTTAGGAGGAGCTTCCCAGAGCATATATGCTACGATTGGAATTTTCCTATCGCAAGATTGACTACTTTTTTGTTTTAACTATCTTGGAGAGTTAATTACAACCTACTCCAAGACACTAGCCTAAGATATGTTGGTGGAAAAGAGCCCTAGAAAATATAAAATTACTAGATTGATTTTAATTTAAGCGTTACTTTTAGTTGGCTGTTTCTTAGGATAATAGGTACGAAAATGAAACTTCAATGATGTATAATGACCCGACTCAAAGATACACTAAAATGCATTTATATGAGAAACAATTCATTTCTTTTCAATGAAACCTATCTAAAAGAAAGAGTTGAGAGATTCAGATGCTTTTAAAATATCAATCCTTTCTTTCACAATAAGAATATTTGAAAAGAAAACTCTTTCATGAGAACTCAATTTTGTAGAAAAATGATCAATTTGCTCAAAAAGAAATCCCTTTAATCATTCAAGTCTTAAACTACAATTAAACAGTCTCCAAAAGAAAAACTATGATTACTAGAAATAAAAATTCAAAACTAAAACACTAATTTTGAACCCTAAAAGTTGATAAAAGTTAAAACTAAAAACTATTAAAGTTTTGAGGATTTTTTCTCAGTTTGTAATCTAACTAAGAAATTCTTTGCTTATCCCAGCAAAAAATCAAAATCATCCAAGAATGGCTTTAAAGTGAAATTCAAAACTTATGAAACAAAAAGTCTTTCTAGAATTGCAAATAAAAAATGGAATCTGATTTTCATAAAAGTAAGTTCTGCTATAAAGTCAAAGACTCAGCAATAAAATAATGACATACCATTGATCTAAGGTATACAAAGGTTTCTGATTTTAGAGCAGCAAAAGACAAAGAAAAAACTCACTTATAAAATGCAAATCGACATAAAATCACTCAAAACTCAGAAATGCTAGAAGAAACTTTCACACAAGGTTTTTGACAGTCAAGACAAGTATGGGTAAATATAGAGAATTTTGTAAGCTGCTTCCAAAAAAGAGAATCTTAAATTTTTCAAAAAAAATCTTGTGTTCGTAGGTTTCAGTATAAAAAGGTGCGGTACCGCACTCTTTACACAGAGAAACTGCGGAGGTTACCGCATTGTTTTCAAAGAAAAAGTGCGAATACTAGAAAACATAAAGAAAAATAAAAAATTCTTATCTACTTTTCAGGGATTCTAAGGGATAATTTACCCAACCTAGTGCAGACTAATTAGACTCAGAAAAAATCTTTGAAAAGTCAAACTCAAAAATAAAAAGAAAACTAAGTTCAGGAATTCCCTAGTGGAGTCACCATTTTGTTAGACGGATAAATCTCTCTTGTGGACAAGAAGGATCTCCCTAGTATCCTAAGGATATCTAGAAACAAATGGACAAATGTAAACTACTTCCTCTAGATTATGCATGATTTAGAATTATCTATGATGAAGGAAAAGAACCTACCTGTGGTCCAATGCTTGTTGTATTCTTCTTTCCTGTCGCTCATAGAAGTCACCTCTTAAGACCTGCAATGAAAGACATGAAAGGGAATCAAAAGCACCTGCAAAATATACTAATTCACAAATCATAAATCTATCTTAATTATCAAGGAATTTAAGAAATAAGTCATTCAAGTAGATACATAAACAACTTAGTGAGAAAATAGGATCCATTTGTATTATCTTTTCATAAAAGAAGAAACCTTACAACCACATTCGCCTTGATGCTGTACAGGTCCTTCCGGGGTCCGGAGCAAGCGTTTTCCTTTGGTCTGACAAGCCCTTCCACTCTTTCAACCAGCCTAGATACGAGTATGTAATAGTTCCCACATGGATAATGGCTAGTAAAAGAGTATGTTTCTTCAGGAATTCTCTTCTCTAATGTAGCACCAAGTACAAAGCAAGTACTAAGTGTGTAGAGAAGTTCTACATATAATAAGTATGTCTCAGTAAGTACCCTTGAGACTGAACCATGGCTTCAATTTATAGCAGAAGGAAAGTGGTTTCAGTTCCATAAAGAGGGGATAAGTTCCTCCTATGAAGGGATTTTAGCTCCAAATACCAAGGGATAAGCTCCTTTAATGAAGGGATGAATGTTCATGAATGGAGGGAGTGAAGCTCGACCAGATTATGCCTTCCAGAAGCTTGCAGCTGGGAGAATATTCAACCAGTTGGGCTTCTAGAACTTACTTTTTCTTTCAAATTACCTTTTATAGGGGTTCGCAGTTTTAATGAACAGAACGTGCGGTAGGCTCCGCATTTATAGAGCAAAAAGGTGTGGTGCCGTAAGTAAGGGCTAGGAAAAGTGCGGTATCAGTGTTTTTATGATTTTTATGAGATTTTCTCTAAATTTAAGACTTGATACAAGAATTTTAGGGTTGTAGACCTCTAAGGGAGCATTATATAGGTATTGATGAACCCACATAGATAGTAGAATGTCATGGTGAGAAAATAATGTGTAACAGATTGCCCCCTAAAGTGCGAAGTCTGAGGTAATTCCGAAGAGTGAAGTGCTTTATCATTCTAAAGATTGGATTGTGGACACGCTGGTTGAGACCTGTAGAAACATTCAATGCAAACATATATATATGTATATCATCGCTGAGGTAGGCATTCCCATACTCAGATCAAAACTAGCTAAATCAAAACTAACTAAAATGTTCTGATATGGAAATTATTGTAGAATTACGTCAATAGTAGACACAGCATGGACGCGGCCATATGTAATAAGTAGTCTACAGTAAAATGAATAATAAAACTCCTCACAGCCTGGATGGTGGAAACTAGATCTAGGGTCTTGATTTCTGCTACCCGAACTAGTACGATCGTATCCATGCAATTGATTGTGTCGAAGTCGAACATGGTAGAAACCATAAGGATCAAGCATAATATCTCTTCAAATAAAGCCCATTTCTAGGTTTGTCTAAAGAGACCCCATCATAATGAGTCAATTCATAAGCCCCTTTTGCAAGCACTCGCTTGACAATATAAGGACCATGCCATATGGATTCAAATTTCCCAGCTCCTAGCTTATCATTAGCTTGATCATATACTAAGACTAGGTCGCCTTCTGAAAAAACAAGAGGTGTAACACTCCTATCATACTGAGCTTTCATTCATTTTTTATGAGCTTTGGTAGCTAATGCAGCGGTGCGTCGAGTCTCATCTAAGTTAGCTAAGTACAAAAAACATTTTTCCTCTTCACAGGTAGCTGGTAGTAACTCTATGGCTAATTGGAGTGACGGTATCTCGCATTCAATGGATAACACAGCTTCTAAACCATAAACCAATTGAAAAGGAGTGAAACCTGTTGCAGTTTTTGCTGAGGTTCGGTATGCCCAAAGTGCCGAAAAAAGCATGGTATGCCAATTTGATTTATGAATTTCGATAATCCATTTGATCATAGTGGTTAAAACTTTATTAACGGCTTCAACCTAACAATTAGCCTGCGAGTAATATGGAGTAGAGCTATCATGGCACAGGCCAAGTTGATCAGTTAGTTTGGTCATCATTATGGTTCGAAAATGACTTCCATGGTCAGTGATAATATCTTGGGGTACACCAAAACAAGCAATCACATGATTGAATACGAATGTAGCTGCAGTTTTGCCATCTGCCGCAAATGTAGGCATCGCCTCGACCCATTTGTTAAAATAATCTACTGCAAGAATAATATACCCATGCCCCCCAGCCGAGTGAGGGTTACATGTAATGAAATCAATGCCCCATTTTGCAAAAGGACTGATAGCAATTATGGGGTGAAGAGGAGCGGGTGGTGCACACATCTTTCGATAAAAAATCGGACAATTGTGGCATTTTCGGACCACGAAAATACAGTCTTTGAATAATGACGGCCAAAAATAACCAGCGCGCAATATCTTTTGGGTTGTGGCTTACCCAGACATATGACTGCCACATGCTTCAGAATGGCAATCATTTAAAACTTTTTCAGCCTCTTCATGAGTAAGACATCGTCGAAAAACAGAGTCCGCACCCCGACGGTAAAGTGTGTCGCCAACAATATTGTATTGCTGGGATTGGAAATGGATATTTCGTCTATGTGAACATAAGAGTTCAAGCCGAAAATTTTGGGTTTGGAGATAAATGATGATATCTCCATACCAGGAATCGAGTGTACTGATAAGAAACAAAGATTCTTCTGCGATCGGATGTTCTATCACAATTTCTATCTCAGTATTTGGGAAGTCACACATAAGTTCAACGAACACCAGTGATTTCTTTGATTTAGACTATTCAAATTATAAATCAAACTCTTGTAGGATAAAAATCCATTTAGAGTATTTGTCCCCTAGCAGTTTTTTGGTCAAAATTTACATCATAGGGTTACAATCAGATATCACTGTTGTTTTTCGTAACAGTATGTAATGAAGAAATCTTTGGACAGCTTGAACGGCTGCCAAGGCCAATTTCTCCACATGTGAGTATTTAATTTCAGTCGCATTCAAATTGCAACTGAGATATTAAATCACATGTTCGTTGTGAAATTCATCTTCCTCAACTAATACCATTCCGATCGTCGAATTAGAGGCCGCTAGGTATAAAAAGTAATCCTGGTTGTAATTGGGTGGATGCAATAATGGTGCTTGGGTCAACGCATGTTTTAGAGTCAAAAGATTGATCAGAAATATCGTCCCAAATGAAAAGAATATTATGTTTCAACAACCTAGTAAAACCTTTGGTTAACTCAACATAGTTAGGAATGAATCTATGCAGAAAGTTCGCTTTCCCTTGCAAACTTTGGAGTTGGCGGAGTGTGGAAGGAGGAGGTAAACTGATAATGGCCTCAACCTTGGATGGGTTGACACGAATGCCTGTCTTCGAAACAACAAATCCCAACAATCGTCCAGATTGGACACAAAAAACACATTTGTGAGGATTCAGACGAATCTTATAATGCCTACATCTCATAAAGATTGCTCGTAAATGAGTAGGATGATCTTCCCTATGCAATGAGTGAACTGGTAAATCATCGAGATAAGGTTGCACACTGTGTTTAATGTCATGAAATGCATAAGACATTGCCCTTTGAAAAGTTGCACCAGCATTTTTTAATCCGAAAGGTAGTTTGCAATAAGCAAAATTTCCCCAAGGACAAATAAATGTTGTCTTTGGTTGATCAGCAGGGAGTATGTTTATTTGATTATAACCAGAAAATCCATCCAAAAATGAAAACATTTCACTTCCGGCACAATCATCAATGATTTGATCGATATAGGGGGTTGGATAATTGTCTTTGGACAAGCTTTGTTAATATCCCTATAATCGATACATACTCTGATTGTTCCTTGTTTTTTAGTAACAGGAACAATATTAGATACCCAATTTGTTAGCGGAATTGGATAAATAAAGCCTGCTCAAAGTAATTTTTCAACTTCAGCTTTAATAGCAGCAACTTTTCGTGGATGTATCTGATGTAATCTTTGTCAGGCTGGTTTAGCATCCAGGCATGTTTTAATTTCATGAACAATAATCGATGGATCAATTCCTGGCTTTTCATCATATGACCAGGAAAAAATGTTACGGAATTCTTGAAATAGGGCTTTATATGTATGGATTTCATCCATTGTACAAGAAGCGCCTATATGAATGTTTTCAACAACTCCTGGTTTTACTGATATGTCAATGGGAACCGTTGTAGAAATATTTTCTAAATTCATTTCAGAATTCGAATTTGTGATCGAGATAGGACTCTGTGGTTCTTTGACATAGTCAGTGGTAAAAATTGATGAGAAATCTTTTTCAAATCGATCAAGGTTAGGTAAAAACAAAGATCGGTGATGCAGATCTTCCCATGGTAATTCATCCATAGACAAAAATTCACGAATGTGTTCATCAGTATTGAATACTTGTTGAAAAGGATTAGGAATTGATGTCCAGGCTGAGCTTGATGTCGAAAACGATTCTTCATAGATTACATTCATTGGATCAGATGCAGTTGAAGGGGCATCAGAAAATGACTGTACCGCTTGATATGCTATCTCAATAGGACTCAAAGGCATCTCGCCATCGAAAGAATCTAGTTCTGATTCTGAAGGCACTAACCAAGGGTCATCTAATGGAATAGTGCATGATGTAATCTTATTGATATTAGCAATAGTATGTGGTACGTTGGGTGTAGGCATAGAAAAATTCCCCATTAAAGCAGAGTCTTTAATTAGACCTACCCCAACATCTTCGTAAGGGATAGTCGATTTTCCAATATGCTGGATACTATCAGTAGAGGCTAGGTCGGATGAATAATACGAAAGCTGGTCAATTTTAACGATCTTTCCTTTGTGATGAAACATAATTAACCAAAAGACCGATGATACGATAGCAGTCATAGCATAAGACCAACTTCGACCCAGAAGAAGGTTGTAATCTAGAGGGGCATCAACAACTTCCAAATCTAGATTAACAATTTTTCTTTCGACCTCTATAGGTAGATCTTGTAAAATACCATACAGATGGAACCCTCTTCCATAAAATGATTTGAGGATAGTTGGAGATTGGTTAAGTGTTAGAGAACCAAGTGATTTCCAACAATTTAACGACATGATACACGTAGATGCCCCTTCATCAATCACAATATGAAAGCAACATATTTTTTTGACTAACAATGGAATCTGGAAAGCCATCTGATGGGGAAGGCAAGGTGTAAAATTTTATAAATCGAAGACCATAAGGTTCAGATCCTGAACATCTAAAGCTCCTAAAACTAAAAATAGTAATTTCCTTTGTGCTGGACATCATTGCAGAACTTCCAAGGCCGACATTGCTGAAGGGGAAATTGCCAAGTCTTCAACAATGTTGTAGTTCTGAGCAGCTCTCGCATGTGGATTGAAAGCTGATTTTCGAAGTACACCTTTAGCAGGTGGTTTGATTACTAAGTCAGGATTCGGTCTCTCGATATGAAGCAGATCATAAACCGAGGGAAAGGTAGTTGGTGTTGAATTAGAATTTTCTATCTCTTTACCAGTAACGGGATTTTTACTGCCATAGTCTTGCGATCACGTCGCAACCATTACTTGTGACATCATCAAAATATCTGATGATGTATTGGAAGAAGATCCAATCATTTTACTATCTTGAACAGGAAAAGGATCCTTCAAGACAGCTGGTGTAGATGAACCTTTAACGAATTTAGATACCTCGGACCTATGCGGGCATTCTTTAGTAAAGTGATCCTCATCACAGATAAGACAAGGATAATGAGGTTTTCGTTTATCGTCAGTTGGTTTAGATTTATCATTTTTATCCTTCGGAGATGACTACTTGTTCTTATTCTTACCTTTCTTCTTACCACCACTTTTAGGTTTGGCTGTAGATGATTCCACAACATGGATATCGGCAGAAGTTTCAAGGGAAGAATCTCCCTTTGGTGAATCGGATAAAGTTATAATAGGAGAAGTAACCTTAGAAGATTTCTTCTTACTCTTAGTAGCACTAACAAAACCAATTACACCATCAGCGGCATGAGACCCTGAGGGAGTCGTAGTTATCTGACCTGTTCATGGTAAATCGGGGATTTTCTCATACAGAGTACCTGACTGTGTGTATACAAGGTCAAGATACTGAGCTTGAGAAATGACTTGTTCTTCTGTAACAATGCCTCCTTTGGCCACATCTTCAGTAATTTTTGATAGTAATGACTTGATAAACCATTCAGCCAAAATTTGATCCGAAATAAAGACTTTCACTAAATGCCTTCTACGTCTCCATTCATGGATGTGATCGGATATGTACGTAGATGTAGATTGTTTTAATGAAGTCAACAATTCCGTGACGTTGTCGTATCTAGCTGGAAACTAAAAATGGGTTAAAAAAGCAGTTGCTACTGCATTGAAATTATTAAATGAGCCTCGTGGTAGTTCAATGTACCATTTGGCAGCTAAACCTATGGGAGTTCTTTAAAAAAGACATAATCGAATCGAATCGTCGATTAGTGAATTTGATGCACACCAAAGGTGGTAAGTCATAACATAATTAGATGGTTCCTCTCCTGACTTACCTTCAAACTTTGGAATATCACTGGGAAACTTATGAGGCATCGGCGGCCAATACGAAAGATAATAAATGGGATCATTCATCAGGCACGATAGATCAGGTAAATCTAAAGTTGCTATGAACGACAACCGACAGTTAGGGTCTTGATGACCTTGAGTGATCAAACCAGTTCCGGGAGGAGGATATCCAGGATATCTTGGAATTTCCTCTGCATTGGGAATTGGAATGCCTCTCAGATAACCAGGATTAACCAGACCATACTGGGGTTGTTGATGTGTCTGATAAGTATACCCAGGATATGGTTGATACTGATAAGTTGGAATTTTTACAGGTCCAAATTGATACTGCCCTTGGTACGGTTGATAAGTAAACTGAGGTTGACTTGTTATAATAGTACTTGTACTAAGTTGTCTTGTAGGAATTTGTACAGTAGTCTGAATGGTAGGTCCAGACTGCGGCACAGAGACTTGAGGAATTTGTGTTGATACTTGAGGGGTAGTAGTAACAGGAGCTGCAGATACTCCAGGAATAGGTGTGGTAGCTTAAATAGAAGTTCCAGCAGCAAATTGAGTGGGAGTTTGAGGTGAACTCGGACCAGGCTGCTGGATAGGACCAGGTGAAGACACTTGAATGGTAGGCTAGATAGGTTTTTGGGTTGAACCATAACCTATGGGTTGTCCAAGTTGATAATAAGGTAACTGCACATTAGGTTGAAAATTCTGTTGAAATTGGGATGGATCCCATATCGTATTTACTCCGAAATGTTACCCATTGAAGGTTGTGCATATCTCGGACCATAACCAGGTTGAGCATAGGGTTGATAATTATCTGGATAACCTCCACCTCCTTGTAACAATTTCCATTCAGCACTAAACTGTTGTCCTACAGGAGGTTTGAAACCCTGATTTGGTTACTGACCTTGAGGTTGTTACTAACCCTAAGGTATGTACTAAACTTGAGGTATATATTGACCCTGGGGTTGATATTGACTCTGAGGTATGTACTTATCTTGGGGTTGATATTTACCTTGAGGTATGTATTGTCCTTGGTGTTGAGATTGACCCTGAGGTATGTACTGTCCTTGAGGTTGAGATTGACCCTGAGGTATGTGTTGTCCTTGAGGCTGCCCTCCAGGCGGTAAATTACTACCTTGAGGTTGCCCCCCAGGCGGTAATTGACTACCTTGAGGTTGAGGGTTCGGAACGTTTCCAGACATCATAAAAATCTGTTTCGCATTCAACGCTTCAGTGTTTGTTGCATTTGGACCAGATGACAATAATCGTTTACTGGGTTGAGAAGCTGCCCCTGAGAAACTACCAGAGAGCGACTGGTATCCCGTAGGAATAGACGGACCACCATATAAATATGTTTCTGGAGATTCAATAAACATGGATGACTCACTCGACATGATTAACGGAGGTCTATAACCACTTGGTGTAGGGTAAAAAGGAATTTGGGGTGGCGAATAATTAAGACCTACGTTTTGTAAAAAAATCTGTCAATGAAGAATACCAAGCGTCAGTTCTAAAAGGACTATAAAAAATTGATTCATGATCTCTAAGATTTAAAGTTTCTTGGTTTTTGGGAAGAATTACTTCTTCGTCTGGGCCAATAATATCTTCAATACTTATGAGATCGGAAGGAAGATTTTCAGTAATGCGATACCTTACTCCGGGTGAATCAGGATAACTATAAGTTGGAGTAACAAACTCTGAAGTTGGTTCAGATGTAGCAGGTTTAGTTTCCGTCTCAGAAATTTTAGGCTCTTCAGCTATGTCACTTGATGCAAAAGCAACGTCAGTTATTTCGGAAATGGAAATTTGTTGTGGAGTATTTCTGCTACTTGTGGTTGATCTTCATAAAAATTAGGATGAGTAATTATGGATGATTCTCCTTGTTCTGTTGATCTAATTCTATTGAAAGTATGAGGTATCAGAGCTTTAAGTCTTTCTAGCTGGCTTGGTGTATACTCAGGGGGTTTCCCCTGAGTCCTACGCGATTGTCTTGGTAATTCAGCAACGATTAAAAATTATTAACACACGCAAGCAAAGAAAATTTCCAGAAAAAAAATCCCAAGGTCACTAAAGAAACAATCAAATTATCATACGCCTATAAAATCTAAGAGGTAAAACCACACACAAACAATAGATTTCCACACTAAAAACACTAGTTGGTGATGAAATCCAACATCGTAGTATTTTAATGCAGAAATGGTGGTTGGAACAATTACCCCGAAAACCTACTTAATGAAATAGACCAGTGCAAGTTTCTCCACTTAAACCATCTCAAGTGAAGATAACCCTCCGGAGAGTCCAAGTGAGTCTAGTCGACGTCTTCTCCAGGTACAGTGGGACCTTCCCTCCACCGTCACCTTAGGAAAGAATCCTAGAGTTTATAGCCACTAAGGTTACCAACATGAACACATATACCTGGGGAAACAGTCCACGATCCGATATACACGCAAGGGAAGAGTATCAAAGCTCAATCCCCTTGAAGGCTCCCTTACATAATCCAAGGTTTACCGACAAGTGACCCCAGGCTCCTCGGCAATGGTCTATCCTAGGTTTACCATTTTTAATACGTGCACACCTTCTATTGTTCCCAATGAGATAGGTATGATTACCTCACTGGTTCGGATATGATCTCGTGCTTGACTCCTTTAGGAGGAGCTTCCCACAGCATATATGCTACGATTGGAATTTTCCTATCGCAAGATTAACTACTTGTTTGTTTTAACTATCTTGGAGAGTTAATTACAACCTACTCCAAGACACTAGCCTAAGATATGTTGGTGGAAAAGATCCCTAGAAAATATAAAATTACTATATTGATTTTAATTTAAGCGTTACTTTTAGTTGGTTGTTTCTTAGGACAATAGGTACGAAAATGAAACTTCGATGATGTATAATGACCCGACTCAAAGATACACTAAAATGCATTTATATGAGAAACAATTCATTTCTTTTCAATGAAACCTATCTAAAAGAAAGAGTTGAGAGATTCAGATGCTTTTAAAATATCAATCCTTTCTTTCACAATAAGAATATTTGAAAATAAAACTCTTTCATAAGAACTCAATTTTGTAGAAAAATGATCAATTTTCTCAAAAAGAAATCCCTTTAATCATTCAAGTCTTAAACTACAATTAAACGGTCTCCAAAAGAAAAACTATGATCATGGAAAATTTTAGGGGCTAATAGTCATGGGTGGGCTAATTTTCCATACTTTTTCCAAAAAAAAGATTTGCCAATTTCTATTTTTTATAAAAATGATTCGCCCAAATTTTACAATATAAAATTATTTTAACTTAAAAATCGCCAACATTATATAGAGAGTATATAGAAAATCATTATAAATTTGAATAATTTTACAAATATATCAATAAAAATTTTATACTTTTCATATTAGGGACTAGTGAGATTTGCCAATATTTTAAACTTCAAAATAATTTCCCATCCTTAACATTTTCCCTGACTATGATTACTAGAAATAAAAATTCAAAAGTAAAACACTAATTTTGAACCCTAAAAGTTGATAAAAGTTAAAACTAAAAACTATAAAAGTTTTGAGGATGTTTTTTTCAGTTTGTAATCTAAATAAGAAATTCTTTGCTTATCCCAGCAAAAAATCAATATCATCTAAGAATGGTTTTAAAGTGAAATTCAAAACTTATGAAATGAAAAGTCTTTCTAGATTTGCAAATAAAAAATGGAATCTGATTTTCATAAAAGTAAGTTCTGCTATAAAGTCAAAGACTCAGCAAGAAAACAATGACATACCATTGATCTAAGGTATACAAAGGTTTCTGATTTTAGAGCAACAAAAGACAAAGCAAAAACTCACTTATAAAATGCAAATCGGCAAAAAATCACTCAAAACTCAGAAATGCTAGAAGAAACTTTCACACAATGGTTTTGACAATCAAGACAAGTCCGGTTAAATATAGAGAATCTTGTAAGTTGCTTCCAGAAAAGAGAATCTTAAATTTTTCAAAAATTTTCTTGTGTCTGTAGGTTTCAGTATAAAAAGGTGCGGTACCACACTGTTTACACAGAGAAACTGCGGAGGTTACCGCATTGTTTTCAAAGAAAAAGTGCAGATATTAGAAAACATAAAGAAAAATAAAAAATTATTATCTACTTTTCAGGGATTCTAAGGGATAATTTACCCAACCCAGTGCAAACTAATCAGACTCAGAAAAACTCTTTCAAAAGTCAAACTCAAAAATAAAAATAAAACTAAGTTCAGGAATTCCCCAGTGGAGTCACCATTTTGTTAGACGGATAAATCTCTCTTGCGGACAAGAAGGATCTCCCTAGTATCCTAAGGATATCTAGAAAAAAACGGACAAATGTAAACTACTTCCTCTGGATTATGTATGATTTATAATTATCTATGATGAAGGAAAAGGACCTACATGTGGTCCAATGCTTGTTCTTGTCGCTCAAAGAAGTCACCTCTTAAGACCTGCAATCAAAGACATGAAAGGGAATCAAAAGCACCTGCAAAATATACTAATTCACAAATCATAAATCTATCTTAATGATCAAGGAATTTAAGAAATAATTCATTCAAGTAGATACATAAACAACTTACTGAGAAAATAGGATCCATTTGTGTTATCTTTTCATAAAAGAAGAAACCTTACAACCATGTTCGCCTTGATGCTGTACAGGTCCTTTCGGGGTCCGGAGCAAGCGTTTTCCTTTGGTCTGACAAGCCCTTCCACTCTTTCAACCAGCCTAGATACGAGTATGTAATCGTTCCCACGTGGATAATGGCTAGTAAAAGAGTATGTTTCTTCAGCAATTCTCTTCTCTAATGTAGCACCAAGTACAAAGCAAGTACTAAGTGTGTAGAGAAGTTCTACATATAATAAGTATGTCTCAGTAAGTACCCTTGAGACTAAACCATGGCTTCAATTTATAGCAGAAGGAAAGTGGTTTCAGTTCCATAAAGAGGGGATAAGTTCCTCCTATGAAGGGATTTTAGCTCCAAATACCAAGGGATAAGCTCCTTTAATGAAGGGATGAATGTTCATGAATGGAGAGAGTGAAGCTTGACCAGATTATGCCTTCCAGAAGCTTCCAGCTGGGAGAATATTCAACCAGTTGGGCTTCTAGAACTTACTTTTGCTTTCAAATTATCTTTTACGGGGGTTCGCAGTTTTAATGAACAGAACGTGCGGTAGGCTCCGCATTTATAGAGCAAAAAGGTGTGGTGCCGCATGTAAGGGCTAGGAAAAGTGCAGTATTAGTGTTTTTATGATTTTTATGAGCTTTTCTCCAACTTTAAGACTTGATACAGGAACTTTAGGGTTGTAGACCTCTAAGGGAGAATTATATAGGTATTGATGAACCCACATAGATAGTAGAATGTCATGGTGACAAAATAATGTGTAACAAAGCTGGAGGTAGATGGCTGCGTTGCAATGGTAGGCAAAGTGGAAGAAGTGTTGAGCCAGGATGAGGGCGAATTATGGCACAGGAGATTGGGCCGTCTTCACCATGGCGCCCTAAATATTTTGCAGCAGATTTCTACTGGACTTCCCAAGGGTAAACTTGCGCAGTTAGATCAATGCAAGGGATGTACAATGGGTAAGTTTGTGAAGACCACCTTTCATGAGAAGGAGAACCGTGCTTTGGTGATCCTGGAGAGAATTTGCACAGACATGTGTGGACCATTCTCGGTTGCTTCAATGACAAAACACAGGTATTATGTTATTTTTGCTAATGATTATTCTCGTAGATGCTAGATCTTCTTCATGCAGAAGAAGGATCAAACATTCTCAAAGTTCAGTGAGTTTAAAGCATTGGTGGAGAAGGAGTCGAGGAAGCAAGTGAAGGCTCTGTGGAGCGATAATGGTGGTGAATATATCTCGAACGAATTCAAAGACCTCTATAGCAAAGAAGGAATTCGAAGAGAGGTCATAGTACCTCATAACCCACAGCAGAATGGGGTTGCGCAAAGGAAGAACAAAACAATCGTGGGTGTTGCACGAGCGATGCTGCATGATCAGGGCCTACCAATGCACTTGTGGACGGAAGAATGCAACACTGCGGTTTATGTGTAGAACCGTTGTCATCATAGAGTACTTGGCATGAGTACACCTGAAGAAGCTTTTACTGGTAAGAAGTTGGATGTTTTGTCATTTAAAGATTTTTGGCTCATTTGTTTATGTTCATGTGACCAAGAATGCCAGGAAGAAGCTGGAGCCGACTGCTAAAGTTGGGATATTTGTGGGGTACACAGAAACACCCCATAATTATCGTGTGTATTTTCCAAATAATCGGATGATTGTGATGCGACGAGATATAAAATTCAATAAGGAGAAAGCCATGAAGTTGTCGCTTGAGAGGGAGCTACACTTGCATGCAAAGGAGGAACTTTTGGTTCCCAAAGATGAGCCTCTAGATGTGGATCAACCACAGGAGGAGATTCATGGAGTGGAGTCCACTCACGCAAAGCCAAACATCTGAACATGCAGAAAGAGTACCACAGAAGATGAGAGGCTGAAGCTTGATGCAGCAGAGAATGTAGCAGTCCCTACTTCACAGCGCAAACAGAGATAGTCACCTGACCGATTCACTGGATACATGGTTCTGATGAGAAAGTGTATCGTAACAGAGCCATCTTCCTTCCAGAAAGCAGCGCAGGAGCCCACATGGGTAGATGCCATGGTGGAGGAGTATTACTCCATTATCAGAAACAGTGCTTGGGAGATTGTTCCAAGGCCGGTTGATAAATCAGTGGTAGGTTCGAGATGGATCTACAAGGTAAAGAAAGCTACTGATGGGAGTGTCGAGAACTATAAGGCAAGATTTTTTGCCTAAGGCTTCTCACAGATCGAGGGGATTGATTATGAAGAAACCTTTGCACCTATTGCATGGTATTCTTCCATAAGGACCATCCTTTCTCTCTCAGTGCAAATGGGTTGGCACATTCATCAGATGGATGTGAATATTGTGTTCCTTAATGGGATCATTGAGGAAGAAGTGTCCATTGAGCAACCTGAAGGATTTGAGATCTTCAGCAGCGAGTCGCATGTGTGCAGACTCAAAAGAGTGTTATATGGGCTGAAGCAAGCACCCGGTGCTTGGTACACTCGGATCGACAGCTATTTCACTGGACTTGGCTTCCCCAAGAGTGAGGTGGATGAAAACCTATACCAAATTGTGGTGGAGGGTAAGCTTTTAATCATTGTTCTTTATTTTGATGATTTAATATTGACTGGTGATGAGCAGTTGATACACTCGCGCAAGGAGGACCTTGCAAAGGAGTTTGAGATGAAGGATATGGGCCTTCTTCATTATTTCCTTGGATTGGAAATATGGCAGCGAGATGGTGAACTATTTGTGTCTCAAGGCAAGTATGCTCGGGAGATACTTGGTAAGTTTCACATGGAGGACTGCAAACCCATGGATACTCCTCTTCCAAGAAATGGAGGAGCAAGAGATGCCATCAACAATGAGATGCTACTATCTATCGAGCTCGCCATGGTGGGTTCGCTCATGTATTTAGTTAATACAAGACCAGACATATGCTATGCGGTGAACCAGCTTAGTCAAGCGATGGTTAAGCCTACCAAGCTCTTTTGGAAGGCGGGCAAGCATGTACTGAGATATATCAAGGGCACATCTGAGTATGGATTATTGTACAAACAAACGGATGAGGTGAGGTTTCATGGCTTCACGGATGCAGATTGGGCAGGTAGCTCAACGGACAGAAAGAGCACATCAGGAGGGGTTTTCAGTATCGTATCTACAACAGTTTCTTGGTACAGCAGGAAACAGAGATCCGTGGCACTTAGTTCAGCGGAAGCAGAATACATGGCAGCAAGTCAAGCTGCATGTGAGGCTATCTGGATGAGGAAGATCCTGGTTGGTTTGTTTGGTTCTCATTTAGATCCTACAGTGATTCATTGTGATAATTAGA
Organism: Pinus albicaulis; assembly: GCA_034641835.2. Classification (NCBI taxonomy): domain Eukaryota; kingdom Viridiplantae; phylum Streptophyta; class Pinopsida; order Pinales; family Pinaceae; genus Pinus; species Pinus albicaulis. The sequence goes on along the minus strand of CM076569.1, from coordinate 553,385,502 downwards.
GTTGCATTAAACTCTCAATTAATCTTGTGTTTCATGATAGATCTAAGCATATAGATATCTAGTATCATCATATCAGATATTGTGTGCAGCGAAAGATCATGTTGCTTTAGTACATTCCTACAGAAGATCAGGACGCAGATATTCTGACGAAGGCGCTCACCAGGAGCAATTTCGAATACCATAGAGGTAGGATCGGGGTGAAGGATAATCCCATTATTGTTGAGAGGGAGTGTTGAGATTCAACAAGATGATGATCCTAGTGAAAATTAAGCACCTTTACTAGGTGGGGCCCGCAGGCTATTTTTAGGTGTATGTCTGTTTTTAGAATGGTGAGCATATTCTAAAATTAGCGGGATTCTGATTCTAGATGGTTGAGAAAATTCTATCTTTAGATGAGTTTCTATTTTTAGAGATATGGGCAAAGTCTATTTATAGATCGCATATCTAAAAATAGAATGCATGTCGATTATTATTAGCCCTTAATGATAATCAAACAATAAATAATAACTTATTCTCTTGAAGCACTTGATTTTAGTTAACTGATGTGGCAAACCAGTTAGCTGAAGGAATTACGCATTCCAAGGTTGGTTGGTGACTCATGCATGGTGGACTTTGTTGTAACTGATTGTGGCAGAGTTGTAACAGAGTTGGAAGAGTAGTTATGGGAGTTGTTATTTAGTTTAACTCAATTAAGTGAGTTAAACTCAGTTGTGCTAGTTGTAACTCATGATACACTAGTGAGAGATGAGTGAATTAATTATTTAATTAATTCACAAGTAGTGTCTCACATGCAACTAAAGAAATACAACAGTTAACTACTTGCATGTCAGATCCAATGGAGACCCAGTGGAGAGATAAGTGAAAGGGTGTGATTGACTATCAGTTGTGACTATAGTGATGCATTAAGTGCATCTACACACACATTGGAGATGCCAATGAGGATTGCGCAGTCAAGGGAGGCAAGATTCCATTCATTCAAGGATCTTCTTCAGCAGGGATTGCACAGTGGAGGCAGGTTGTCACGGTGCAGTAAATTGGTGCATGTGTGAACCAATTTTTGTATGACAGTGTGAGACGATTGTATATTGTACTGAGAGCTCTATGAGCTGAGCTTTGTATGAGATTGTTTCATGTTCCATTGATATACATATTATATAATAGTTGGGGTTCTTAGCTTTAAGCTTTCCTGGTAAAACATCTTGTTATGTGCGATTGATTTTTCTTCATGTGTTTTGTAGTTGGAGATTTAATTTCCGCAAAGAATTAGTGGAAGGATTTTGTATTTAATAGTGGATTAAAATTGTTAAATCAGAAAAGTCCAGCAATACATACAATATTGATAAATTTCTACATTTATTTAATAATTAAATATTTAATATTTAATATTTAATATTTAATGTTCAACTTTTCCTTTTCCAATCCCTATATCAGAGAATTTTGTCAATGTATTAATTTAATCATATATATATATATATATATATATATATATATATATATATATATATATATATATATATATAACAATAAATTGATTTAACACTATCGCTATGTTTTTCCTTTTTCCAATCTCTATACCAAAGTAATTTGTCAATAAATTAATTTAATCATTGTAATAGTCTTTTTTAAGAAAACAATAAATTGATTTATCACTATCACATACTGTTTTATCAATAAATTAATTTAATCACTATTACATAATATTTTATCAATAAATCATTTTGTATATATACACAATTTTTTACATAAATTATTAAAAAAATCATCTTTACCTTTTTCCAATTTTTATAACATCCTCAATGAATTGATTTAATCATTATAATATAATATTTTATTAATAAATTATATATATATATATATATATTACTTAAATTATTACAAAAAAAAAAATTAAATTATAAAATAAACAAATTTATAATATGTAAAATGGATAAATTATTACTTTTATTTCCATAAATAGAAATAAACAATTCTATTTAGTTAATTGGTATATATAAAATTCTATGTAAATTATCAAAAAAATCATAAAATGTAATTATCCAAAGAAAATGATTGGCAAACACTTTAATAATATCCAAAATTTATAAATGGTTTATTTTATTTCCGCGAATAGTTCTGTCTCAATCCAATGTTGAAGTAAAGTTGTAAAATGTTTCACTATAGAATTTCTATTCTTGGATTGGGACCATTAAAAAACAATTATTATAAAGTTTATATTAGCAAATGAAAAATTGGAAAAAATTATGTATATGAAAAGAATAAAAAATCATTTTATTATTTTGAAATGACTAATAAAATGACCAATTAAGGTTTGGAGTATGTCTTAAAATTATGGACGTTTTGCTAAGAGCTTGTTTTTTTTACATAAGAAAACAGGTTAAACTAGTGGGTTATTCCATGTGGCTTGGTTTTTCTTGAATAACAGTTTCTTCGGACTTAAGGAAACAGGGTAATAACCCAAGACTCAAAGGTATCTGAGAGGAGTGAAAGCCTGCCCCCTTATGAACCACTAACGCGTTATTCCGATGGCCTGATTTTCCTTGAATAACTATGATGAATCAGCGTGCATTTCTTGAATAAGAATGATGAGTCAGGCTGCATTTACAAATAGCAACAAAAAAAAGTTGTCTTCACTACTGATTTGACAAATAAATTATGATAAATTTTCCCACAATTAAAAAAAAATAAAATAACTAAAATTATAAAATATAACTTGGGGTATAATTGGGAAAGCTTAGGTTGTTGGAGTAGGTCGATTTGGGACCTTCCATATCTTTGTGACCAATGATGCAGACTTATTGTTTTCCTATGATTCTAAGTTAGATATCTTTTTTATCTTTTTTTTAAGTTAAATTAAATGTATGTAGGTAGATATCAATCTTTTGAATGAGGAATCTACTTTATGTATTTGTTTAATTATTAAAGATAGGAATCTACTTTATTTCATATACTTTATCTTTTAAATTTGAATTTATAACTTTAAAAAATTATATATTTATTCTCAACCGTTAAATCTCCTTTGATTAAAAATTAATATACAAAGAATCTCTTGGAACCTAAGTCTCCTTATATCCGATGTTCGAACTAAAACAATATTTCATGTATCATCAGATTTTTTTCTCTTTCAAAATCCGTGAAAAAAAATCTCTCTTCGAACTTTCAGTTAACGTGTCATAGATGGCACAGTTAATTACTTCCCCGCCATTACATCCACTTGTATCGTTCATTTTCCGATAAGACCGTGGGGTAAGGGGGCCACATTGAAGTTGAGTGCCATTCACGACAAACGAAGGTGTAACCTAACGATTAGACGTTTCCGGCAGCACAGTCTGTTCCAAAAAGATAAAAAATCACCTAGTTAAAATTATATATTTATATTTAAATTAAGTTTGAGTAATAATTTTTATTAAGTTATTGGTTAAAATCTCAGGAGGAGGAGGAATTGAGGGTGGGAGCCACTTTCCGGGATAAAAACTGTGTTATAAATATTTTATCTAATTTTGCTAGCATCTTGTAGGTGAGTAGATTATTTTTTCACCTAACATTGGTGCTAGCCCTCGCCTAGATTTAGCTAGAAAAAAAATAAAGAAAAAAATAAAAGAAACGTTTAGGTAATGAGTAATAAAAATACCAAAATATTATAATATTTAGGTTTTTATTAAATAAAAAATGGTTTAGGAGCATGACTTAAAATTGTCCCTACTTGGTTAAGAATTTGTCTTCATTGGATATTGGGTTAACATTAGAGGACCTAGAGGTATTGGACATCAGGTTAACATCAGAAGACCTAGAGGCATTTTACAAGAGGGGAAGTTTACCCCCTTAAGGACAACCAACAAGACCTAGAGACATTTTACAAGAGAGGGAGTTTGCCCCCTTAAGGACAACCAAAAGGTTATTCGAAGTGAGGTTGTTTTCCTTGATTTGACCACAAAGTTACCATAAGTTTTCCCACTATTTAAAAAAAATTATCCCAAATTTTGAAGTACAAATTTTTATAAAAAAAAAAAACTTTATTAGAAATAATAGGTTTTTGTTGATAAGCTTGCAACTTCTCAAATTTGTGAGGCTTTGAATGAAACCTATCTATATTAGTTCCGAGTAATTATTTAAAGACTTGTTTATGGCACTATTAATTTTGTTTATGGCAATATTAGTGTACATGTATATTTAGCTAGTTCATATTTTCCTTAAATATGAACTATCTAAATATTTTCCTTAAATATTTAGATAGTGATAATCTTTCTTTAGAGGCATGCTTAACCTCATGGTTCAAAACACAAAAGAATCACAAAATCCTTCCTTTCTACATCATATGGTCCATCTACTAGGAATTCTTTCCTGTTTGATCATAAATTAGCCATTATCAAGGAAGTTATCACTAAATCAGTGGCATACTATGCATAAATTGGGCCGACAAAGAAGAGTCCTTACAAGAGGGATATAAGATACAAGGACATTTGGAAAGAACTTCCAACAGGGTTTTTTGATGGTGCGTGTCTTCAGAGGAAATGTGGGTGTGGTGCTTTTATTGTGTTAGAAATAGGAATATATTATCATTTCTTGTGGGAGGGTGGATTTAGATGGGGGGTTTCTCATCTAGGCAAAATGGCTAGGCTTAGAGACACTACATGTTCATGGAAATGCAAAGGGAATTATTGAGTGGGTAAAGACTTATACTCAGTTTAATCCTCTTATCCTAACAAACTAAATGCGATGCATTCATAATCTAGTGAGTTCTTTCCAATTCATTTATTTTGGGTATGTATATAGGGAACAAAACTAGGTTGTCGATCTTCTATCAAAGAGAGGCATCTCTATAGATCCATAGAAATTATTCTTTGCAACTTTTGTTCAGGACTCCTTGGTAAATGCTAGCAACATTGACTTCTCTTAAGATGCATTTTGGTTATTTTGCTTATATCATACAAGACAATTTTGGTTATTTTTCTTAGATCATACGAGATAATTTTTCTTATTATAGAGATGTTATGTGATAACATTATGGCTTTATCATTCAGAAGAAAGGTGGAGTATCTGTATATTTGTGATGAATTTAATAACAATATGAGATAAAGAGGATAGATATGCTATATATTATAGAGGTGGAGTATTTGTATATTTGTGATGAATTTAATAACAATATGAGATAAAGAGGATACATATGCTATATATTATAGATATAGATATAGATAGGTCTATATTAATTTGATAAATGAAGAATTTTTTTATATTTTGACAGAACTATAGGTATGTCCAACAAGTTTCACAAGTGATGATTCGTTGAGATTGACCTCTGATTTTGTACCCTCTTTTTTATTAAATGAAAATAAAGAATTTTTTTCTTCTGGAAAAATATAAAATCCATACTCGCGAAACGAGATTAAACATTTGAGTGCTATCATGTTTATCAAATTCCACAATTGTACGAAAATCTACAACTAAATTAAGTTCAACATTCCAAACACACCCACTGAAGTTGTTGTAACTTCTCGAACATGAAACACTGCAATGTTGAGGTATTTGCGGAAGCAATTGTGCACTAAAATTGTCAACATATTCAAGCACATGGCGGCTCGGTGCTACAATAAGCGGCCCTACTATTAACACCCATTATTCCTCAACCACCATCATCCATCACATGTGAATCCTACTGGTAATTCCATCACCCATCACCATTCCTGGTGCTATGGTATATGTAGTAGTTCAGTGATACGTGACAGAACCCCAGTGTGAAAGGATGGTCGGTGGTCAGTGTGCAACATATCAATATGTGAGAGAACAAAGCTGATACAATGGCAGTCTATTAGTGGTTATAGTGTTGAAGTTGGATCTAATTTTTTTTATTTTTTTTTTTTAATTAATTAATTTATCAATTTCTATTATTATTATTATTTAAATAAAAAATTGTAATAATTAAAAATGAAAAATAAATAAATATTTTTATTTCTTGTTTTTATTATTATTTAATTTATTTATTTTTAAGGTGATTGGTTGATTTTTATTATGAGTTTTGTTTAGCAATTTTCATTTTTCTATTAGTTACTAAAATTTTGTTTTTATTTACTTCTTTTTCATTTAAATTTTTATTTTTTGCTTTTTCTACTATTTCCATTTTCATGAATTATAGCTTTAACTTGTGAAGTTAAAGCTCACAACGTGATTCCTATGATTATTGTGTTATTATTATTCAACATAGCTATTATAGTTTTTTTTTAAACCAGAAAGAGTAGTAGATTTATATATAAACTGTGCCCATACATATCGAAAAAAAGGGGAAATTTACATCAAAGTTCTGAGCCTTTTAAGGGCTTCTATTAATACATTTTTTTCATCCCTTACCAAAGTGTTTTTTCCCAAAAAACCAAAAAAAATTCCCCTTTCTATCAGCCTGTGGCTATGCAATCTGCAGTATTGCTTAAGTAAATATTTACATGTAGTGTTTGCCATCAAAAAACCATCCTGAAACGTAACAAAAAAAACATTTTACTCCTCCAATGGCACTAGACTGTTGAGATCAATTCCAGTGGCTTCTTCATCAGTCCTTGGGTTGTTTTTTACCTTTGTGAGCTTCAATTTCTCAATTTCTTGTCTCAAAGCATCCACCTCATCCTCCAATTGACAAATGTGCTCCTTCTTCTCGATCTGTTGTTTTTGCATTTACAATGCCTCCTTCTGTTGCTGATGGAGGAACATCTGCACAATTTCCATACCCTCCCTGATTTCCCAATGTTCTCGCACACAAATTTCATAGGTATGCTTGGATTGTCCTCTCTGTCGAGCCACTCACTACCACGACCCACCTAGCTGAGGCTCGCGGCAGCCCCAAGAACTAGAAAACGAGCTCTCCTTTACAAAATTACTCCTGACACTCATTTTGGCAGTAGGGGAGCGATAGGAGCAACAACCCACCAAGGTGTAGCAGACCTCCTACTCCACAATCTTCTAGTTAAGCTTCTTCCAGACAGGAAAAACAATTGCAGTGTCGTCGATGGGCTGAGCAACAATGATGCCACCCTTCCCGACACCCAACACCTTCCTCCCACTGCCTTAAAAAATTTTTACCTCCCTTGTGCCGAAAACACTGACATTCACCTTACGAAGTCTACCCGAGATCCTCAGCCACGACCGCTGGTCCTTTGTAGAGACCCCCTGAGCAAATACTGACCAAAAACTGAAGCAGAAGATCAGATCATTACTCAATTTAAAGGAGATTCTAGTCTGAACTCTGATGCAGGAGTGATTGAAGGTACTCTTGATGCTGAGATCCCAATGCTCTACCATAATACCTATGTTCTTCTCAGCGTCCTTCATCCTTTCATACACCTTCCTCTTACACATGAACTGATCAATTCCGTACAGAGGAATTAATTGCTTCTCTCCCTCTGCCCAATTTCACATTGTACCATTGTTGAAACACCGACCACTGCATATGGTATGAAGTGGATAGCTCAGAGCTCTCACGTTGTGTAACAACCCTAGTTAAAATTCCATGTAAAAAATATAAGACCACAATTGATGGGACATTTATTCCAAGCCAAATGTTGGGCAAAACATCCTAGTGGTTGTTCATTTCATTTATTATGGCTAAAGGAAATTGGCAAAGGCAATGACAAAGGCTTTGGAAAGGAAAACTGGAATTTTAGCACATTTATTTATGAAAATAATGGAAAATAGGAGAAAGGGAAGGTGAAAGGTCACAAGTTGCAAGTGAGGAGGAAAATGAAGGAAGATAATGGAAAATGAAGAAAATAGAGGCCTCATTGATAAAAAGGCTTCTGAGGATCAGGGGGCAAGATTTTGTTGGTTCAAGATTTTTTCTCACACTTATGGATCTCATTCTATTCTCTCTCTCTCATTCTCTTGGACACTTAGATTTTTCTAGGAGCACTTTGACATTTGATCAAGAAAGGCAAAGAAGGCAAGAGGGAGGAAGGAGCAAGCAAGGGAGAGCAGGATCAAGTTGCTACAGTAGGATTCTTTGCAGGTATTGATTTACATGTGTGATTTCCTTGCTAGATTTTGCATGTGTGGTATTTCATGTGGTTATCTTTTGTCATGGCATGGGATTTTCCAGGTGTGACAATGTTTTCAGCCTGGCCTTCCCATTTATGGATAGCCTTGATGAGATGGGTTCTCATACTTTGGTTCAACTGGATTTCTGGATGGATTCAAAGTTGAGTGAGGTGGATCTCCGAAATGACAAACACAAGGCCTAGTGGTCCCTTAATTGGATTTTGGATCACGGTAAATCCACTGGCCTAGTAACCCATGAACCAAACTATGGGTTGAGGTAAATCCAGGATTGTGTGCCTCGGTGAGCCTAGGAATCCTTGCCAATGAATGACAGGACATGTGATAAATCAAAGAGGTGGATTGCTCTCTATTGGGCCTAGTAGTCTTGGGATGGGATGTATGGTAAAGGCTGGAGAGTGGGTCTTGGTGTAGGGCCTAGTGATCCATAGATCGAACCGTGGATTATGGTAAAGCCTGAGAGACTAGGAGGCACTAAAATTATTCACGGTGTAGGTGGAGAAATCCGATGGCATTCATGCTTGTTTGGTTCTTTTTGGTTGGTTATGAGTCCCACATTCATGCTTGGAATATGACATGAGGGTGATTGGATGAAGAGAGATTTGGCTCAAATAATCTATGGTCGGATGGAATGTGGAAGTCCCATCTCCGGTTGCTTTTTACATTCATTATGTTGGGTATGTGTTATATTCTTTCGACGACTAATCACGCGTGGGGGGGTAAGAGGGGGGGCGATAGCCCCCCCTTTGCGCTGGGCACAACGGGGGGGTCATAGGGGGGGCGGTAGCCCCCCCTATTAGGTTCCGGGGCAATGCCTCGGCAAAAATTTTTTGGTCTTTAATTTCCGGTGGGCCATCCACGCCCATGGTTTTGCACATGGTTTTGGGGTACGATGGTTTTCAGCCCCTGGTATTTTTGTAGATCTGGTCAAGGGAACTATGGTTATGTTCTAATCCAGGGTTAGTGGATTAGGGTTTATGTATGCTTCGACATGTACATATATGTGTTGTAACACTAAAAGGAATATAATGAAAAATCAAGCTGGTCGTCCCGATTTGGGATCCAGGGGAAAATATCTGTGTTTATCTGTTTTATGCTCTCGCTACTGATTATTTTCTGTTATAAGATTCGTGTGTAGATAATTTATGTTCAGGGTTAAAACCTACATTTGGTATCGGAGTTGTTTCGGCTTCAAGGGGACGCCTTTGCTGCTGAGGGTTTTTTGCTCGGGCCTGAGGTAGACCCTGTTCAGTGGGAGATCTACGGGATCGATTCTTGTGGTGAAAGAAGATGGCGAGCAACAGAAAGATAGAGATTGAGAAATTTAATGGTTAGAGTTTTGAGTTGTGGAAGCTCAAGATGGAGGATCTGCTAGTGGATAAAGATCAGTGGATCGTAGTAGATCCAGGTACTAAACCAACGGAAATGTCAGATGAAGACTAGAAGAAACTAGATCGGAAGGCTAAGAGCACAATACAGTTGTGTGTCTCAAATTCAGTATTGTTGAATGTATCTGGGGAAGCTACGGTGAAGAATTTGTGGGAAAAACTTGGGACTTTGTACCAATCTAAGTCTCTAGTGAATAAGTTGTTGCTGCGGAAAAAGCTATATAACCTGAGGATGAAGGATGGAGACTCGGTGACGGAGCATCTGAACGCCTTCAATACTGTGGTAAGTTAGCTGTCATATGTTGATATTAAAATCTCAGATGAAGATAAGTGCATCAGTTTGTTGTGTTCTCTACCAGACTCATGGGACAATCTGGTTATTGCAATAGGTAGCAATACAACTACCTTGAACTTTGATGACATTATCTCAACCTTGTTGTCGGAGGAAATGAGACGGAGAAATATGGAGGGCCAGAATGGAGATGCCTTATATGTACGAGGAAGGTCCCAAAACATAAACAAGAATAAGGTTTCGAGTGGGAGATCCAAATCTAGAGGGAGATCTGAATCTCCTGGAAAGTTTGTAAAGGTATGTTGGAAATGCGAAAAGGAAGGGCACTACAAAAGGGACTGCAGATCTAAAGCTCTTGAGAAAGGAAAGGGATCTAATGATGCTCCTTCTGCAGAGGCAAAAACCACCTCAGATGAAGGTGGGGATGTGTATTTGGCTTCTTCTTCAAATACACATGTAGATCATGAGTCATGGTTGATTGACTCAAATGCATCCTTTCACTTCACTCCCCATAGGGGGTGGTTCTTCGAGTATGATAAATATGATGGTGGTGACGTCTTCCTAAGGGATGATAGGAAGGCCAGAATCATCGGACATGGAAAGGTCAAGCTGAAGCTGCAAGGTGGAAGGATTAGAACACTTCCTGGTGTTCTGCATTTTCCTGCACTGGCCATAAATCTGATTTCTGTAAGCAAGATGGATGATGCAGGTGTAAAAACAGTATTCGAGAAAGATGCCTGCACGATGGTTCAGGGAGCACTGGTATTAATGCGGGGAGTTCAGACTGGAACTCTGTACAAGCTACAAGGTAGCACTGTTATTGATGGGTGTAACAGTACTGTGGTTCCTAAAAGTGGAGCGGAAAGCCTAGCTGTCTCTGGTGAAAATACCATGCTATGGCATCAAAGGCTTGGACATATTGGAGAGAAGGGCCTTTGGATACTGCATAGAAATGGTATGGTAGAAGGTATGTCTAATTGCTCTCTGGATTTCGATTTCTGTGAACATTGTGTATATGGGAAGCAGAATCGGGTGAGTATTCCTTATGGTGCTAAGAGGGCAAACAAGATATTAGAACTTGTGCACAGTGATGTGTTTGGACCTGTGTCAGTTCCATCACTGGGAAATTCTGTGTACTATGTTTCATTCATAAATGACTTCTCAAGGAATACCTGGATATATTTCTTGAGGAAGAAATCTGAAGTCTTTGACAGATTTAAAGAATTTAAGGCTTTGGTGGAAAACCAGACAGAGAAGGAGATAAAGGCGCTGAGGACAGATAATGGTGGGGAGTTCTGCAAGAAGGAATTTGAAGAGTTTTGTAAGAAGTGTGGTATAGCACAGTAGAAGAATACTCCATACACACCTCAACAAAACGGAGTTGCAGAAAGAATGAACAGAACACTGATGGAAAAGGCAAGAAGCATGCTTACTGGTACCGGGTTAGGAAAAGAATTTTGGGCAGAGGTAGAAGAGACTGCATGCTATCTGGTTAACAGATCACCTTCATCAGTGTTGGAGGATAAGACTCCACATGAGGTATGGACTGGTAAGAAACCCTCTCTTTAACATCTAAGGGTATTTGGATGTGATGCATATGTACATGTTCCAAAGGAGAAAAGGACCAAGTTGGATAATAAATCTGAAAGGTGCATCTTTATTGGGTATAAGGATGGTTTAAAGGTTACAAGCTTTGGAACCCAGAAACAAGGAAGGTTGTGTACAGCCGAGATATGGTGTTTAGAGAGGTGAAAGATGTTGTTAAACATGAAATCATACCAAAGGAACCTGAGAAGATAGAGTTTGAGCTAAAGGAGGATGAATCAGACTCTACAGCAGAAGAAGATTTAGAAGAGGAAGAGCCACAAACTCCAGCTTTGAGAAGATCAGTTCGGGAAAGAAGGCAACCAGAAAGGTATAGTCCATCTGCTTTCTGTTCAGGTTTTGCCTTAACTATAACTAATGATGAACCCAGAACTGTGAGGGAGGCAGTAGATTCAAAGGATGGAAAACTCTGGAAGGAGGCCATGGTTGATGAAATGGCATCCTTGCACAAAAACGATGCATGGGATCTGGTGGAGTTGCCGGCTGGAAGGAAACCCATTGGGAGAAAATGGGTGTTTAAGAAGAAGATGAATGTAGAAGGCAAGGTGAAGAAATACAAAGCTCGGTTAGTAGCGAAAGGTTACTCCCAGGTGCCGGGAATTGATTTTGGTGATATTTTTTCTCCTGTTGCCAAAGTTACTTCTATTAGATTACTTTTATCTGTTGCTGCTGCATTTGATTTTGAGATAGAACAGATGGATGTGAAGACAACATTTCTTCACGGGGATCTAGAAGAGGAGATCTAAATGAAGCAACCTGAAGGCTTTATGGTGAAGGGTAAGAAAGAACTGGTATGCAGGTTGAAGAAGTCTTTGTATGGGTTAAAACAGTCACCAAGGATGTGGTATCAGAAATTTGATACCTATATACGGGGACTTGGCTTCACCAGAAGCAAGGAGGATCATTGTGTTTATTTTAAATTATTTGGTGACCGTGTTATTTATTTGGTCTTGTATGTGGATGATATGTTGTTGATTGGAAATGACAAAGAAATTATCCAAGATTTGAAGACCCATCTGTTCTCCAAATTCGACATGAAGGATCTTGGTGCTGCAAACTATATTTTGGGCATGGAAATTAAGAGAGATCGGGCAAAGAGGAAGCTCTGGTTAAACCAGAGGAAGTATGTCGAGACTATATTGCAGAGGTTCAATATGCAGGATAGTAAACCGGTGAATATTCCTATTCCTGTAGGTGTAAAGCTATCTGCTGAACAGTGTCCCAAGACACAAGAAGAAGAGGAGTATATGTCTCGTGTTCCATATGCAAGTGCAGTGGGTAGCCTGATGTATGCAATGGTCTGTACTAGACCAGACATTGCACATGCAGTGGGAGTATTGAGAAGGTTTATGTCAAACCCAGGGAAGGAGCATTGGACAGTAGTGAAGCGGGTTTTCAGATATTTACGTGGCACTAGTGATTATGGCTTGTGCTACCAGGGAAGACCGGGATTGGAAAGAATGTTGGACATTCGTGGTTTTGTTGATGCAGACTGGGCTGGAGATCTGGACCAAAGAAGATCTACAAGTGGGTATGTGTTTAGCCTATTTGGAAGCGCAGTCAGTTGGATGAGTAAAAGACAGTCTGTAGTGGCTCTTTCAACTACAGAGGCAGAATACATAGCAGCCACTCATGCAAGCAAGGAAGCAATTTGGTTGCAGAGATTGTGTTCAAGTATGGGGTTGGTACAACAAGCTATAAGGATAGACTGTGATAGCCAAAGTGCAATTTTATTGGCTAAGAACCCTGCTTATCATTCAAAGACAAAGCACATTGATGTTCAATATCACTTTGTTAGAGATATGGTTGAGGCTAAAAGGGCGTTGCTGGTAAAGGTGGACACTTTGAAGAATGTTGTAGATGCATTAACAAAGTTTGTGAGCACTCAGAAGTTCTCTTGGTGTAGAGAAACAATGGGTGTTGAAGAACTGGGCCAATGACTAAGCTCTCCTGTGGCCCCCTGCAGAAAGAAAACATCAAGTGGGAGAATGTTGGGTATGTGTTATATTCTTTCCATGACTAATCACGCGTGGGAGGGTAAGAGCGGGGGTGGTAGCCCCCCCCTGTCGGGGTCTGGGGCAACACCTCGGCGAAAATTTTTTGGTCCCTAATTTCTGGTGGGCAGTCCGCGTCCATGGTTTTGCACATGGTTTTGGGGTACGATGGTTTTCGGCCCCTGGTATTTTTGTAGATCCGGTCAAGGGAACTACGATTATGTTCTAATCCAGGGTTAACGGATTAGGGTTTATGTATGCTTCAACATGTATATATATGTGTTGCAACACTAAAAGGAATATAATGAAAAATCAAGCTGGTCATCCCGATTTTGGATCCAGGGGAAAATCTTTGTATTTATCTATTTTATGTTTTATGCTCTCACTATTGTTTATTTTCTATTATAATATTCGTGTGTAGATAATTTATGTTCAAGGTTAAAACCTACACATTAATGAGAAGCTCATTCCTTTGGTATTTGATGTATAAATGCACTATTTTGTATGTGGATTATATGGCTTGTATCTTTGATATTTCAGTTGTTATTATGCTAGTTGTAATCATACATTATGACAATGATGATTTATGGTTCTTCTCATGTTTTGATTTGTATATGAATGAATGATGTATCTATGACCTAATAGATGATATTATAGCTAATGATGTAAGGGAACAATGCTTCTTAGCAATTCTTAGATAATTATGAGACCCCTATGCTGTATTTTGTTGTTTATACTCGTAGCTTCAATTTTTGTGACATGTTTGAAAAAATGTTTGTCATGGCTAGGAGGGGTCCAGATGAGTTCTTGTTGATGTGATTGCTTCCATATCATTGTCATGTTGTTATTTATCATTTCTGAACTTTTCATTAATATCTGGGCAAAGTACTGGGTTCTGGGCCTGAAAAGGTGGCTCAAATCCTGGGGGTGCAGGCACAAAACTAAGGAATTGGGGCCCTAGACGCTGGCATGTTGTGTTATTCTTGTGTTTATAGCCTCTTGGACACTGGCTTGCAAGCCTGTGCCTATTTATATGGCTTAAAGAGGTCAAAATTTCAGTGTTACCCAGGGATAAGAGCCCGGAATGGTTGGGTTGCCTCCTGGGGGTGTTGTTGTTGTTGTACAAGGTTTGTATGTTGTGTTTCCATCAGTTCCACTTCCTTAAGGTCACTAGGAGGTTGAATCTCATTATAGTAGCCTCTCGTCACATGTTTACCCTGGTTGGTTGATTACTTGGGTAGATGTGGGAGGAGGGTGTTAGACACTAGGAGTCTTCCCAGATCCAAGTGTATGACGAGCATGCTGGAAGCAAGCCACACTGCAACACCATTTCACTCCGAGCCATGCCACGAGGCATGAGGAAGGGCTGAAAAAATTTAAGTCTGATGGGATAGGGGTCAGGGATTGAGGGATGCATGAGGCTATGGGGTGACGTCCAGGAAGGTAGAGGGGAAGGGTGACATGGAAAAGGGAAGGAGAGAGGACGAGAGGAAGGTTGAGGGTGGGGAAAGGGGCTGAGAAGAATAAATGAGGGGGAACAGGGGGGAAAATGGGGTATAAATAGGCTAACTCTACTAACTTATGATAAATCTTTTTCCCAAACTTCTTGATCCAACCTGGAGTGCCTTTCATAATCCTATTGTTGAAATACTTCACCATAATTAAGGAATCTATACCTTTTCCTCTATACCATTCACATTGCTGCTTTCCTCATTCATCCGATAGGCCAAATTTGCTTGCTTGTCCGCTTCTTGGTTATTCCCTCTTAAGATGTGGAAAAATGTCACTCAATAAAAGAGAGAAATCATGCCTTGGGATCGCTTTATAATTTGGTTTAGGATCATGTTTTGTGCTTCTGAGTTGTATCTCATGTGTTTTAATATCAACAAGGAGTTCCCTAGAATTTGTATTTCCTTGATGCCATTTTTTTGAGCCAGAGAAAGCCCGAGGAATAACCCATAAGCCTCGGCTTGATTATTTTCATTTCTTCCCAGGCCCCAAGCATATATGTCTTCACTATTTCCTTCGGGATTAATGAGAATCCATCCCCCTGCTACCACCCCATAACTATTATAGTTATTATAAATGGTAGAAGTGAGAAATTCCAACCATCTATGGTATGGTATCTAGTGGTATGGTATAGCATGGTTTTAATTGCAGAAATTCCAACCATATATTTCCTCAAATATATATTATGCATGTGTTTTAAGCTGGAAATCATAGTGTCTACACTAAAAATTGTATGGGGTAATGCTGGAAATTGTATGGGGCATTTGCGAATTTCATTTTTTTACGATCTTTATTGTTCTCAGATGTAGTATTATGTTATTTTCTTATGCAAAAAAGCGTGATTATATTATTGAGTATTGAAACATTTTATGTTTTTTTGCTTGGACATGTTGACCAATTTGATATTTCTTTCTTGAATGTGTTGATATTAGTAAAATAGCTACCATATGCATTGAGGATTCAACATCGAATTATATTATTTAAGAACATAATAGTATTTTCTAGCTAATATGTGTTTGGTCTCTAGAGAAATAAAAGATTTGGTTTGTGAATCTAACATATTATTTTTGGAAGAACATTATAAAAAACCTTTTTTTGTACAAGAGAAACTAGAAATAATAGTAACAACAGTTTGGAGACTCTAGAAACAAGTTAACACAAACTTCTATTGTATCTACCTATGAAAAGAATGGTTCAATATTTTTAATGACTTTTCTTCCCTTTAACTAAATATCACTTCTTTTCAAAGATTTTTTTAATAAGTATTTTTCTTACATTTATTTCACATCATCAAACTTTTTTAAAAATTAGCAAACGCATGTTTACAATATTAGTAGTTAATATTGTTGTTGCAAGATGAGGTATATGCAATTTTAGTTCTTTATTATTATTTACTTTAATTTAGCTGTATTTAAACTAAGCGACAAGTACTGGTTTCTAAGTATCACTTGTTATAAAAATAAAATGATATATTATACTTTTTTTAATATAAATTACATATTAAATGAAAATAAATAATTAAATTGATTGTATTTAATTTATTATAAATATTAAAATTAAATAATTATACCTATCTTATCAATAATATCAATATATTAATTTTTAATTTATCCTATCTAGAATGAGGGACTAATAATTGATATTCAACTCCAATATGATGTGATACTAGACAAGACAAGTGGGAGGGAGGTTAGGCCATCACCCACCATGCAATGAGTGCATGATCGATCTCCTTGAGTGAGAAGGACAAGCTTTTAATGGTAAGTTTGGGAAATTACGTCAGCTTGTTTACTCCCTATCACCAGATCAACAATGGTATCCTCTCATTACTTGTTGCCATCAAATTGAGATTCTTTTTCCAATCCAAAGAATCCTCTCCCCATCTTATTTATTGGAAAAATTGTTGTTTCCCTCCCCCACGCTCTTTCTGGAAATTCCTCTGTTTTGGCTTTAGGCACTAGTGCTTCTCCTTTTCCTTCAAAGATTTTTCATGAAACTACAATATTTTTCTAAATAGCTTCATTGTCTGCATTTCTTTGATTGGTCTTGCAGGTGTCCTTGGTGGGATTTTGCTCCTCTCTTCTTTTGTGCATCTCTTATGATTTCTCTATCTCTCCTTCTAGCGTCAATTATGATGAGGGATCAAGAGTGAGCATTCAAGGATCTAGAGGAGGTTGTGTGCTTATTTTTGTGTTGGTCCTTAGCCAAGTAGTTGTAGATAATCCACGGAAATATGCAACTGTGCTAATGAACAATCTGAAAGCTAGTTTGTTTTCATTATGACACAAATTTTATCTACTTATTTGGAGTGAAATAGGAACAAAAATAAAACATAGTTTTACAAATAAAAACACAATATATATATATATAGGGAACCCAATAGGGAAAACCTTCTTCTTGTTTATTGATAAAAATTGAGCATTAGATCTCTTAAAAATATGACTTGTTTCAATATCATGAAAACTAACTTGTTTTCCTACCTTGAACCAGGCTTGAAACCCTTGCAAGATTGTTGATCCCTATCTGCTCTCTATCAAACTCACACAAGCATCAACACACAAGCATGAACCTGTGCTCTCTACTTTATTGTCTCACCAACTCATGCTCACAAGACAATGATCAATCTGTGCCTTCGTTCCTTCTTATAAGCACTTCGACTAGGCTTTTACTGGAAAGTTCTATTTGAGGAAAGTCAAATCGTTGATTCACTAGTTAACAAAAGCTCACTGGTTGTGTTAACCCATTCTTCCTATAATTTAGGATCCTAACTCATTCAACTTGTTCTTTACCGAAAATAACTCGCACTAGAAGCCAATAAACTCGACCTTCCACTAATTAGCACTAGTCAACTGCCTCTTGGACTCCTGGATTTTATGAATTTTCCCTCAATTTTAGGAACTTGTCCTAATTTTTAGGAGTTAGCTCCTAACTCATAGCAACTTGTGCATGTGAAAAGAAGAACTCGTTGTGATTCCTTTTATTAAGGCACAAATCAAAGAAACCATTTCTCGCTATCATTTTCAACACTCCCTCTTAGCGAGGAAGGTCTTTCGAGAAGAACCTCATCCATTTGGATTTGTCTCCAACACTACCACATTCTCTGTTGATGCAGTTGATCCCGCACAACTAGAATACTTCCTTGCTTTTTTTGTGAAATTTGATCTGAAGACCTGTTCTTTCCCAGCATTCTTTGCGAGTCCACAATCTTCCACTATCAATGATCACAACTCCATTTGTGTCACTAACCTTTGGCTCATTGATCTGCCCACTAGCATGCCTCTAGCTCCACTAAGAAATCTACTCATCGGGTCTTTTGGATCTTCCCTCTTATCAATGTTTTTTCCATCTGCAACCCACTAAACTAGGGTTCCACAAATCTACCTCCTAACAACTCACTAGTCCTTCAATGATCACTGTACATGAGGACTTCAAGGACTGCCCACTTGTCAAGATTTTGGCTGCTCCAGAAATTTTCTCATAGGGCACACAAATCTTCCCTGTCACTGTGACACATAAACCCTATTGTATCTCTCCTCAGGGCCTCCAAAACTACCCACACAGAGTCAACTCTTTGATTGATCTAGGGCTTGAAAATCAACCACTAAAATTCCATACACTTATTGTTCTTAGGCTGCTTCATATCTTTTTCTAAATACCACTAGGAAAGTCTCCACCTAGCAATATCTCTTCATAACCTTTGTTGCCCTTGCATATCTATGTATCCTTATCAAATACTTGAAAGAACTTAGACCTCATGAATAACCACTCCTTGATAGTTCTATGCACTTGTAGATTCATGAACTGCTACCCTAGAAGAATTTCGAGACAAACCTATAATATACTATCTTTAGTGCTCCTTGACAACATACAATGACCCTACCTCGGTCCATAATTGCACGTTGCTTTTGGACCAACTTTATGCTTGATTGGGTTGATTGTCCATGCACTGCAACAACCCTAGACTAGGGCATCTAAATTTGTTATTCAAATTTCAAATCTGTTGATCTGGATTTATGCAGGAACGCAAAATAATACACATATAACCATAAATACAAATATGCAGTGGAAATAACACTTCATTTCATTAATATCAAAGAACTGAAATTTGCTTACAGACAAAATGGAAATAAAAATAACTAGGGTGTTGGTAGCGTATCTCTAAGAAGAGATATGCGGCTACAGACCTTTGAACTGTGTTACAATGAGGCTCAAGGGCCTATTTATTATTGAGAAACAATGGATAACTCTAAATGTCCAAAAACCTAACCCTAGGAGATGAAGCGCCAAAACTCTGGGCCCCATTTGGGTAAATTGGTGTTTCAACTTCCTAGGGACGTAACTTTGGCATACGATCTCTGTTTGATGCGCTCAATAGCTCGTTAGAAATATTTTTCTGAGGAATTCAACTTTTGGTGTGAGCAACATCGATCCATGGACCCATGTTACTCCCTGTTTTCCCAAAAACCGTTGTTTAGGGCCTCAAAACGGCTCCGGAAGTTCAGGACCCGAAAAACTGCTAAAAATAGTAAGTTGTGTTGCAACTTAAAACTGAAAGAACTGATGGTGGGAGTTTAAATGGAATAGGTGGGTGGCCACCAATATCCACCTGGATCATTAATGCCCCAAAGCGGCTCCGGGAGTGCAGGACCCAAAAACCTGCTAAAAATAGTAAGTTGTGCTGAATGTGAAAAACTGCAAGAATTGATGGTGATGGTCCAAATGGAATAGGTGGGTGGCCACCGATATCCACCTGGATCATTCCTCCCTCCTTAGGAAGCAATGGTCCCCATTGCATTGAGATCCTCCATGAGATGAGGCAAATTCTGTTGAACTGGGTATTAGATTTGTCGAAGATGTCATGGACCTGCAGGCAGACATGCTGGATGCGTTTAGTAATTTTGGTTTCTTTATCAGCCTCAGATAGTACATGTGTGGATTCTATATGTGTAGTTGCAGTGTGTATGGCAAAATCATGCGGCGGTGCTTTGGAGGTCAGATCAATGGAGTGTTTGTCCTGACAGTGTAGAGGAACCTCTGTGAGTGAGGAGAAAATGTCCTTGTATTCCTCCATAACTTTGTCCATCTGCTGCAGCTGTGCAGGGGAGCCCTGTTTCGAGGTTTTGGCCACAATATTCTTCTTTCCCTATGAGCGGGTGGTAAGGAAAATAAATTTCTTGGTTTTGGAAACAAATTTACTGCGTTTTTTTGCAGTAGTCAAAGAGATGATAGGAGGCGGTACTACCTCTGATATCATGTACAAGTTATTTCCCAAAGTAATAATAATAGCACGAGGCCTAGACTCATACACAACATGTTGCCTCCACAAGTATGGTTGGCCCAATAATACTGTTAGTCATCAGTAATTTTTGTTTTTTGTAGATGACTAAATACTTATCGTGGATTTCTAAAAACAAAATTCATGAACATTGTGAGTTTAGAAATCTCACTGCCTTCATTATCCTTAAGATAATTTTTTCACTATTTCTCTATCCTATCATGCCATGGTCAGCCCACCATTCCCAGAAGACCCATCATGGGCTCATGACATTCATTATCACTCTGTTTTTCCACCTTTGGCCTCAGCCCTCTATTTTGTTTTGCATAACTCCTCCATTATCCATCTAGGGTTTTTGAGGGAATTTTTCTTGGTTTCATGACCTCCATGGTTAGAACATCAACAAGGCTTGTATCATGATGCTCTTACACCTCCTCCTATCCTTAATATACCTTCATAAACACTTCCCATCACTCCTATCCCTCAAAATCATCATTTTTCTACAAAACCTACTCTATTGCCACAATTTGACACTTTTTTAGACTAGGCCTGTGTTTTTCCCTTTTGGACCCCTTCCCCTCACTCAATTATTGAAATTCCACTTTCCCCTAATCTCTAACATCTATCCCTATTCCCAAAAATTCCCCCAATAATTTAGACAACCCTTAACCCCTTCATTCCCCTCCCTCTACAAGGTAGTCCTAAATCCCCTACACCAAACCCTAATTTCCTCTTCCAACTAAGGTACGGTTTGCTATGGAAAAGAGGCATAAGAGAAGAAAATCCATATGGTAGGTCATATTAGCAATCATGAAGCCATACCAACTCATAAACATCATGCCTCCATCTTTTTCCAGGAATTCTTTCCAAGAGACAAGCCATGTGTCACACCTAGGGCTAATTTTGCTTCAAACTGTGTTTCTGACCAAACAGAGATGAATTTGACAAAAGTGAGAGAGGTTTTTTTCCATCATAAGGAAAAGAAGAAATTCCTCCTTTATTTTTTACACAGGTATCATGGTTTTGGAGAAATTTCAAAAATACTGGTGTCCCATGAAAATTTCTGCACTTCTAGAGTAACCTAGGGAAAATTTGTTTTTCTCACAGCTGGAGTGTCCAAATGACTTTCTTAATGAATCAAATGAAACCTAGACTTGAAGATATTTCCATTGAGCTATCATGAGCTTAATTTGAAGTTGAGGAAGGCCTCCAAAAGTTTCCTGCACTAACACTCTGCATTTCTGCACCATCATTCAACACTTTTTGATAAGTGTTGGGAGAATGAGCTTTTGGATAGGTAAATGGACACCAAATGGAAATAATAATAATAATAATAATAATAATATTTGGAAATTAGACTCAAAAATATTTACAACAAGCTATCACGGGCCTAATTCCGACACCGGGAAGGCCTCCAAATTCCCTCTGCAAAATTGTGTTGCATGCTCAAGAGGTGGTGCTGCGCTCCTAGCATTTTTTTTCCCGTATAAATTACACATGGCGCTGCGCTCCTGGGAGGTGGTGCTATGCCCTTGGCCAGGAGGGATTCCTAAGAAAATTAACCCCTCACACCACTTCAGATCCCTTTCAAGTTTCCTCCAAGTTTTTGTAAAGCTCTGATAGAGGTAATTGAATGCTCTAAACACATTTTTAAGCGTTTTACCATCATTTAGTGGAAAGAAGTTGATACCATAAGAAGAAAACCTAGGCCTGGAATTGAAATCACTACCTATATGCTTACTTCATCTCCATAGATAGAGTAT
This sequence comes from Pinus albicaulis, assembly GCA_034641835.2. Taxonomy (NCBI): domain Eukaryota; kingdom Viridiplantae; phylum Streptophyta; class Pinopsida; order Pinales; family Pinaceae; genus Pinus; species Pinus albicaulis. The sequence goes on along the minus strand of CM076569.1, from coordinate 553,363,645 downwards.
TAGTCAAACAGAAGTCATTGCACTAATTGAAAATTTGTCATTCATCTGAGGCTATTGCCACATCTATTCCTTTCATTCATTCCTTCCTTTCACTTGCAAAAGCTACCATTTCATTTACCTTCCCTCCACCTCATTGCACATAAATCCATGAAGGTTGGTCAAAACTCTATTTTACACCTCCAAAACGTGATTCAATTTTTCAACCAAAGACCAAGTCCAAAGGCATCCCAATAAGTCATGTAGGGTCTCCTAGGTTATTCATTGTTTTGGTTTTCTAAACTCATTGTTTTACATATGCCCAAAGATAAAGTCAAATGAAAAGGAGGGTGAGCTCATGATTGTCCAAAGGGTATCAAAAATCCTTCAAGAAAGGATCTCCTTGATCAAAGCATAGTTTCTGCAAAATACAACTTCCCATCTTAGACATTTTTGCAGGAATAAATGAGATGGACATCGGCAGAAGAAGAAGTAAGGTAAGAGGGAAAATCGTCCCTAAGGGCAGCCACAACAAAGGAGAGGCAAAAGACTTATGAACAAAGAAAATCAGGGCTTTACTGCTGATTGGAAAAACAAGTGTTTCCTAGTAAGGAGTCCGTGCAAAGGATCACAAGGACAGATATACATCAGCATCACTGAACATAAATTTAAGGTTTATTAAAAATGAAAATGATGGACTTCTACCATGACAGCAAGAGGTTTTCAAAAAGGATTTTCAAGGTGACTTACATGGTTTTTCAAGGCAACATTTTTTCCACTGCACCAAAGGGAGAAATTCTAAAGAGTATTAGCATAAGGGAGCCTAAGCTTTCAAGTGCAACCTTGTCGACTGTGCATGCAGCCCTGCACTGCGCTGTGCATTCAGCCACCCAACTGGCCCAATGTTGCATGCCTGTAATTTTTCTTCTGCTAGGAGGAACAAGTGAGGAAGAAGAAACACATAATGAAGCAGAAAATGACAAGTCATGAGGAAGAAAATGATGAGGAGGAGGAGGATGATGAAAATCAAGAGACAGGGGCAGATTATGAAGAAAAAGACAGTTTAGAACAAGAAAGCAGTGATAAGGTAGATAATACAGAGGATGATGAGAACAAAAGCAATGGGAAAAACAATGAAGAAGAAGAAGAAGAATGCAGTGAGTCAAATAATGAAGAAGGGAAAAATGATGAAAAGGAAGATATTGAAGAAGAAACAAAGGCAAATATTGATGAGGAAACAAAGATAGATAATGAAGAAAAGGGCAGTGGGTTTGACAAGGATGAAGATGAAAAAGGTGAGGATAATGCATAAAACAAAAGGTAGCATGAATACAGATGAAGCAAGTGACAAAAATGCAGAAAGATAATGAAGCAAGCATAAGTGAAAAAGAAAACATTCATGACAGTCATAAAAATAGTAAAGGCAGTGACCCCCACAAATGACAATAATGATAAGAAAAGTAAAGGAAACACAAAGAGCAGTCATAGTGACAGTAAAGAAAGTGGGAAGGATGATAATGAAAATGAAGACCACATCCATGATAAAGACACCAACAAGACTACCATCACACCTTTTTTCATTGGCATATCAAAGAGGCCCTCATTCAAATTCAAAACACTAAAAAGAGGAAAAGACCAAGTAAACCTTGGAATCTTGCCTGAATATTTTCTACAGGTCTCCCAAACCCTATGAAGGACTTATCCACCAAAATTGGGAGAATTTTGACAAGTTTTTGTTTTTTGCAAATTTTGAGGCCAAGAGCATAACACACCTGGTGCTACGCTCTTTTTTAGAGCATCTTTAGGAGGAAAGGCTTGCATTTTTGGATTCTACATCACTCATATAACATGATCACAATTTTTTATCAATTGGATTTTTTTTGGTCCTCCAAAAGGGTCAAAAACACCCATTTTTTCATCATTCTGCCTGTTTTTCAGGACATGTGTTGCGCTCCTACCAGTCTTGGAATTTTCACTTTTTGAATATGTTTCAAAGGTTAGATCATAGAACCAAGGGTAGATCTGGAAATTAGACTTCAAGGGCTTTCCAACAAGCCGTCACGGAGCCTTTTCTGACATTGGGAAGGCCTTCAAAAAACTGTTGCAAGATGACCCATTTTTCTTGCTCTTGTGCTACGCCCTTGGCATGAAATTTCATTTTAAAACACAGTGCTACACTCATGTGGTTGAAAAGTCAAAATGTACGCTTGGTAAGTTTTAGGAAGCTTGTCAGAGCCTAAAGGACAATTTCTTTGCTAAAAATGGCCAAAAATATATTTTTTTTAGATATTTTTTTGCCTTGGGCCTTGCAAGGCCTCAAGGACAATAGAGATACTTATGATTAGCCAATATAATTCTAGATACTCTATTAGGTTTTTCTCCTCCTTGCTTGTTATATAGAGCATGAGGATTCATTGTAAATGTTGGCATTTGATGAGTTTTGAGAGCAATACATGGTTCTTTGAGGTTGAAGAGCAATTTGGTGTTGTGGAGCTTGTGGATGATTTGCCTTGATTGATGATGATGAAGGCTTTCTTGCAAGATCCTTGAGTTTAGTTAATGGTGATGTATCTCTATATTTGTTCATGTTTCCTTGTTTATCATTGTGTCCATCTTCTATATTGCAATAGCTCATAAAAGTATAGGTTGAGAAATGTTGTTTGAGGCACCTCAGTCCTCTTGTTTGCTATTGTCTTTATGTTTTCCTCTGCTGGGTTAGCTTAAGGAATTCTTAGTTTCTCCTTAGGCCCACCTAAGCTTGTCTATTTCATCATTGGATTAATATTATAGTTTAAAAATATGATTCATGGTAAGCCCTGCTTATTTGATGCTATCTAAACTTCGTCTTGAAATCTCTCTTTGATGTAATTGTTAGGTTAAGCCAAAGAGGTCTTGTTTCGATCTTTCCCTTTGTACATGCTTATCAGTTTGCCTCAAAGTTATTTATAGTTTGATGAATGATGTTTAGGAGTTCCCTCTTCATTTATAATAGTTATTTTTCATCTGATATGTTTTCAAATCTTGAAAGTAGAATCATTGAAGTTAGATAAGTTTTCTTGCTTCCTTTGTTCCACTGGATTGTGCATCTTGAATGTTTATTTGTTTAAGTATTGTCATTGAGTAAATGGTGTGCGCTATATCATGATTAGCATATTTTTCTTATCAATATTTAAGACCTTCTTTTTCATAGGTATTTGACAAAGGATACCTCACTGCCCTTTGCCCTACCTTGTTTCACAAACTTAATGTCCATTTCACCTCACACATAAACTTTAAAGATCCATTGACTACACTAGATTTTCCTTGTGATGTACCCCGATTCATTATTGAGATATCAATGACTTCATAGACTCCATAGCACAATTGATTTGATGACCTCTCACTCCACTTATCCTACTTGATCATCTTACCCAACCAAACAAACAACAAACCCTACACTTAACAACTAGCCTAAAATAAACCATCTAAAGCAAAAAATTTCACATCCTTCGCACATAATAGAGAGAGCCCTCTTTGAGTCCAGGAAGGCTAGGTCATAGGACTTCAAAGACTGGACTGATGTTACCCTGTGCATTTGGTCTACCAATCTGCTAAATCACGGGACCCTAACATAATGGCGATCACGATGGGACCTCTGATTCAGTGACAATCTAAGTATCCCTTAGGACTTAAGAAACCCTTATCAAATCATAAAGAACTCAAACTGTCAGTCAAAGAATAGAATTTGGTTATTTCACCATCCTAGCAAAATGATGACTCAGTTATAGGACACTCTCACAAACCCTAGGGCTACATAAAGGATCTCAGAAAACCCCCAAAAAACATCCCTAGATTGGTTTTTTGTCAGTATTGGTGGTGGACCATACACATATCTCTTCAAAACAACTAAAAACATTCACCTGGCGACTCCACTAGCCTCCAATAGGCCTACTACTCCACTAGTTCTCATAGACCTCCCTGGGAATGCATTAAGCAATCCTAATCATGCTGATGGTGGACAACAAAGTTGAAATCCTCCACCTGTCAACTCCACAACTCTCAATAGACCTAAAGACTCCACTGGAGGAAGAACCTGAAACATGACTAGTCATCCTAGAAAGAAAGAGCACTCAGGCCTAGGTTGGATTCAAGAAATTATTGTTTTTATCTATAACTATGTTCTATCCTACTTTAAGCCTAATCAAGAATAAAATGATGAGATCTACATTGATCATTGGAAAGATCTCAAGCCTCAAAAATCTGAGCCTCAAATTTCAGACCATAAGCAGACTTATACACCCGTACCTACCCCAGATTCACCTGTGGAAGACCTAGTGAAACATGGGCCTCATGCTACCTTTCCTGCTCTTGCTGAAACCTCAAACAGTCATAAATCTCTTTTCTCACTACCTATACCCACAAAGGTCCCAGAAATATACAAGCCTCTAGTTTTTCCTCCTATCCTCCAAGCCCTCCCTGCAAATCTTGCAAATAAACTACCTAGATTTGATGGAGAAAGGTTAAAAGTCACCGCTAAAGAACACATTCAAAATCTTGAGAATTTAGTTGACCTGTTTGAAATAGGAGAAGATGATGTGCATATTAGAATGTTTGCCTTATCATTACAAGGAAAAATTAAGAGTTGGTTTAAGGACCTTCCAGCTGCAAGAATTATCAATTTTCATCAATTCACTCAAGTCTTCCAAGATAGGTGGGTGGTCATGGGAAATGAAGTTCTCATCATTGAGGAATACTACCATTTAAAAATACAACTAAGGGAGACAGTACAAGACTTTTCAACCAAGTTCAATAAAGTATACAATGCAATACCTACTAAGATAAAGCCACCTTCAGGGTGGGCTCTCTTTCACTACCCAAGTGCTTTTGACCCAGAGATGGTTTTCCAGATAAGAGAAAGAGATCCTTCGACCCTAGAGGAAATGAAAAGGATAGCAATTGATGTGGAAGCCAACATACTAAACAAGGAGGAAAAGCTAAGAGTAATAGAGAAAGACAAAGCAGATCAAGAGATACTGATATCTTCAGAGGTAAAGCTAGAGATGTTGATAGATACAATCAACAAAATGATGCATATACTTGGCAGGAAAGAGGAAGAGTACAAGGTTGAGGTCGATGCTGATTATTCAAAGCAGCCAGTACCATTTTCTTGGGAAGAACCAAATCAGTCATTTCAATGCAAAGTTAGCTATCAAAACATATTGGCTGAGCAAGGTTGCAAAGAAGAAGATGCGGAAAGTTGTCAAGTAAGTACTATATGCCTTCCTACATCTTGTGCTTCACTATTAAGAGAGTATTACAAGCAAATTGAAAATAGAAACAAGGTAGAATGCTCTAAAGAATCAGTAAGGGAAGAAATGGATAATACAAGCCCTTTTTCAAATCCAGAAGTTCTCCCCTCAAACCATCTTGGTATGACTATTTGGTTTACAAAACCAGAAATGGAAGGTAAGCCAGCACCTCTTGAGTCCCTACCCTTCTGCTTCGAGTCATTTCAGATTGCTAAAGGAGAAGCTATTGGCCATGAACACTCTCCTTTTTGTATGGTGGGACAATCTGCTGGTCAAATGTGCATAATGGATGACATTCCTCCTATGAATAAGCTGCCCAAATATGATCAATATGAGGATGATTATGTTTTCTAGACTCAAGATAACATTACAGAACAATAAGTGATTAGTTTGTGGGACAAAGACAGTCGTTTTCGACAGCTCAATATAGTGATCAACAAATACCACTCAGCTATGACAGTGAAAAAGAAATTGTAGAAATTTTGGGAGAAAAGGAAGGGTATTTACCTCTTTGTTGTGCTTCCTTTCAGTTCATCAAAGACAACCTTAATGCAATCAGAAAGCAACAATATTTGGGTATTGATTTTAACAACAAAGAACACATTCAGCCCTATGTCCAGCCTTCACAAGAGAAAGAGAACAACTATGGCTCTATTCTATTAGGTTTGCTAGAGGACAACATGGCAATATATGATGAGTCTGACAGTACAGATGATCATGAGGAAGAGAAGGAGTTTCTTTCCTGAAAGAGTCCCAAGCTTAGCCAAGTAGAGGAAGAAGCAGTCCTGGATCAAGCTTATTTTCAAAATCCTCACATTCAGGTATTATTTCAAGATCCCTTTGCTGATTTATTAGAGACATCTAAAGGAGGAGTATGCCATGTCAGGAGCAGTTTGATGCAGAATTTCAAGAACATTTTATGCTCTACTGTTCAAACACTAGTAAGGTGGGAGTGTCCTTTTTATTTTTTCACCACACTCAAAGAGCTGAAACAAAATCACTCATGGAATCATCTACTTGATTGGTTATATTGGAAAATGGAGTTCACTAAATGAATGTATATATTGTATAAGTTAGATTAGGATAGATAGGCAAGCGAATAAGCTCAGCACTATGAGCATCTTTCTACCTTTAGTTTTAGATTGTTTTGACCAAAAAGAGAGAAAAAATTAAAAACAAAGAAAAAATGAAAAAGAGGGCAAATGAAAAGAAGAGGTACAACCCCATACCAAAAAAAAAAGAAATAGTAGTACTGAAAGTGTGCAAGCCTAAATGCCACTGTTGGTTCAAAAATAAGGTATTGTTCAGTCATCTAGCCTAATCATGGCTGAACATGTTTTAAATTTATGCTAATAGGTTAGTGAAAGAGAGCTTATCAAAACATCTAAACTTCACTTGTCAGTAGCAATAGATTAGGAATGAAATATACTCGTTCCACATGCTCAAATCTGAACCAAAGAGGAAAATAGGGATCCTTAACAAATGATTGATCACAGCCCTTGTGTTTCCTAAGTTTTGTTTGTACAAAAATAACACTCATTTGCAGCTTGTTCTAATGCCACAGTCCATGGTAAATCAAATTCTCTGTAGGTTTTAACCCTGAACAGAAATTATCTACACACGAATCTTATAACAGAAAATAAACAATAGCGAGAGCATAAAACATAAAACAGATAAACACAGAGATTTTCCCCTGGATCCCAAATCGGGACGACCAGCTTGATTTTTCATTATATTCCTTTTAGTGTTACAACACATATATATACATGCCGGAGCATACATAAACCCCAATCCATTAACCCTGGATTAGAACATAACCGTAGTTCCCTTGACCGGATCTACAAAAATACCAAGGGCCGAAAACCATCGAACCCCAAAACCATGTGCAAAACCATGCACAAAACCATGGGCGGATCCGCCTATGAGTGGGTCCGCACAAAAAACAAATTTTGGCCGGAACGCTGCCCCGGACTCCAACGGTGGGGACTGCTTCGCCCCTCGTGACCCCCCAGCTACGCCCGACGCAACATACAGCGCATGGGGCCAATCGTGGAAAGAATATAATACATACCCAACATTCTCCCACTTGTTGTTTTCTTTCCACAGGGAGCCACAAGAGAGCTTAGTCATTGGCCCAATTCTTCAACACCCATTGTTTCTCTACACCAAGAGAACTTCTGAGTGCTCACAGACTTCGTCAATGCATCTGCAACATTCTTCAAAGTGTCCACCTTTACCAGCAACACCCTTTTAGCCTCAACCATATCTCTAACAAAATGATATTGAACATCAATGTGCTTTGTCTTTGAATGATAAGCAGGGTTCTTAGCCAAGAAAATTGCACTTTGGCTATCACAGTCTATCCTTATAGCTTCTTGTACCAACCCCATACTTGAACACAATCTCTGCAACCAAACTGCTTCCTTGCTTGCATGAGTGGCTGCTATGTATTCTGCCTCTGTAGTTGAAAGAGCCACTACAGACTGTATTTTACTCATCCAACTGATTGCGCCTCCAAATAGGCTAAACACATACCCACTTGTAGATCTTCTTTGGTCCAGATCTCCAGCCCAGTCTGCATCAACAAAACCACGAATTTCCAACATTATTTCCAATCCTGGTCTTCCCTGGTAGCACAAGCCATAATCACTGGTGCCACGTAAATATCTGAAAACCCATTTCACTACTGTCCAATGCTCTTTCCCTGGGTTTGACATAAACCTGCTCAATACTCCCACTGCATGTGCAATGTCTGGTCTAGTAGGACTGTGCATACATCTCGACTCACCCCTTTTGTACATATGAAAGCAGGACATATACTCCTCTTATTCTTCTTCTTGTATAGGACATATTAAATGAGACAAGCACCCTAAGGGCAAAGAACTGCTAGGATTTTATCATACATCTGATGGCTCTCCCTTGTCTTGATCTGACCTGCTTCCTCACAGTTTAACGAGCTTCCTCTTTGCGTCTTCTCTTGTTCCATTTGAAAATACGTTGCGGCACCCCGGATCCTTCATGTCGAATTTGGAGAACGATTGGGTCTTCAAATCTTGGATAATTTCTTTGTCATTTCCAATCAACAACATATCATCCACATACAAGACCAAATAAATAACACGGTCACCAATTAATTTAAAATAAACACAGTGATCCTCCTTGCTTCTGGTGAAGCCAAGTCCCCGTATATAGGTATCAAATTTCTGATACCACATCCTTGGTAACTGTTTTAACCCATACAGAGACTTCTTCAACCTGCATACCAGTTCTTTCTTACCCTTCACCATAAAACCTTCAGGTTGCTTCATGTAGATCTCCTCTTCTAGATCCTCGTGAAGAAATGCTGTCTTCACATCCATCTGTTCTATCTCAAAATCAAATGCAGCAGCAACAGATAAAAGTAATCTAATAGAAGTAACTTTGGCAACAGGAGAAAAAATATCACCAAAATCAATTCCCGACACCTAGGAATAACCTTTCGCTACCAACCGAGCTTTGTATTTCTCCACCTTGCCTTCTACATTCATCTTCTTCTTAAACACCCATTTGCTCCCAATGGGCTTCCTTCCAGCCGGCAACTCCACCAGATCCCATGCATCATTTTTGTGCAAGGATGCCATTTCATCAACCATGGCCTCCTTCCCGAGTTTTCCATCCTCTGAATCTACTGCCTGCCTGAAAGTTTTGGGTTCATCATCAGTTATAGTTAAGGCAAAACCTGAACAGAAAGCAGATGGACTATACCTTTCTGGTTGCCTTCTTTCCCGAACTGATCTTCTTAAAGCTGGAGTTTGTGGCTCATCATCTTCTGAGTCTTCTTCTGTTGTAGAGTCCGATTCATCCTCCTTTAGCTCAAACTCTATCTTCTCAGGTTCCTTTGGTAGGACTTCATGTTTAACAACATCTTTCACTTCTCTAAACACCACATCTCAGCTGTACACAACCTTCCTTGTTTCTGGATTCCAAAGCTTGTAACCCTTTAAACCATCCTTATACCCAATAAAGATGCACCTTTCAGATTTATTATCCAACTTGGTCCTTTTCTCCTTTGAAACATGTACATATGCATCACATCCAAATACCCTTAGATGTGAAAGAGAAGGTTTCTTACCAGTCCATACCTCATGTGGGGTCTTATCCTCCAACACTGATGAAGGTGATCTGTTAACCAGATAGCATGCAGTCTCCACTGCCTCTGCCTAGAATTCTTCTCCTAAACCGGTACCACTGAGCATGCTTCTTGCCTTTTCCATCAGTGTTCTGTTCATTCTTTTTGCAACTCCATTTTTCTGAGGTGTGTATGGAGTAGTCTTCTGCCGTGCTATACCACACTTCTTACAGAACTCTTCAAATTCCTTCTTGCAGAACTCCCCACCATTATCTATCCTCAATGCCTTTATCTTCTTCTCTGTCTGATTTTCCACCAGAGCCTTAAATTCTTTAAATTTGTCAAAGACTTCAGATTTCTTCCTCAAGAAATATATCCATGTGTTCCTTGAGAAGTCATCTATGAATGAAACATAGTACATATATTTTCCTAGTGATGGAACTGACACAGGTCCAAACACATCACTGTGCACAAGTTCTAATATCTTGTTTGCCCTCTTAGCACCAGAAGGAAAACTCACCCGATTCTGCTTCCCATATACACAATGTTCACAGAAATCGAAATCCAGAGAACAATTAGACATACCTTCTACCATACCATTTATGTGCAGTATCTGAAGGCCCTTCTCTCCAATATGTCCAAGCCTTTGATGCCATAGCATGGTCTTTTCTCCAGACACAGCTAGGCTTTCCGTCCCACTTTCAGGGACCACAGAACTATTACACCCATCAATAACAGTGCTACCTTGTAGCTTGTACAGAGTTCCAGTCCGAACTCCCTGCATTAATACCAGTGCTCCTCGAACCATCTTGCAGGCATCTTTCTCGAACACTGTTTTTACACCTGCATCATCCATCTTGCTTACAAAAATCAGATTTCTGGCCAATGCAGGAATATGCAGAACACCGGGAAGTGTTCTAATCCTTCCACCTTGCAGCTTCAGCTTGACCTTTCCACGTCCGACGATTCTGGCCTTCCTATCATCCCCTAGGAAGACATCACCACCATCATATTTCTCATACTCGCAGACCCACTCCCTATGGGGAGTGAAGTGAAAGGATGCACCTGAGTCAATCAACCATGACTCATGATCTACATGTGTATTTGAAGAAGAAGCCAAATACACATCCCCACCTTCATCAGAGGTGGTTTTTGCCTCTGCAGAAGGAGCATCATCAGATCCCTTTCCTTTCTCAGGAGCTTTAGATCTGCATTCCTTTTTGTAGTGTCCTTCCTTTCCGCATTTCCAGCACACCTTTACAAACTTTCCAGGAGATTTAGATCTCCCTCTAGATTTAGATCTCCCACTCGAAACCTTATTCTTGTTTCTATTATGGGACCTTCCTCGTACAGATAAGGCATCTCCATTCTGACCCTCCATATTTCTCCGTCTCATTTCCTCCGACAGCAAGGCTGAGACAATGTCATCAAAATTCAAGGTAGTTGTATTGCTACCTATTGCAATAACGAGACTGTCCCACGAGTCTGGTAGAGAGCACAACAAACTGATGCACTTATCTTCATCTGAGATTTTAATATCAACAGACGACAGCTGACTTACCACAGTATTGAAGGCGTTCAGATGCTCTGTCACCGAGTCTCCATCCTTCATCCTCGGGTTATACAGCTTTTTCCGCAGGAACAACTTATTCACCAGAGACTTAGATTGGTACAAAGTCCCAATTTTTTCCCACAAATTCTTCACCGTAGCTTCCCCAAATACATTCAACAATACTGAATCTGACACACACAACCGTATTGTGCTCTTAGCCTTCCGATCCAGTTTCTTCCAGTCTTCATCTGACATTGCGGATTGGCGCAGGTACACGGATCTACCGCGATCCTTGATCTTTATCCACCGGCTGAATCCTCCATCTTGAGCTTCCACAACTCAAAACTCTCGACCATTAAAATTCTCGATCTCTATCTTTACGTCGCTCACCATATTCTTTCACCGCAAGAATCGATCCGCAGATCTCCCACTTGCACAAGGTCTACCACGGGCCGAGCAAAAAACCCTCAACAACAAAGGCGTCCCCTTGAAGCCGAAACGGCTCAATACCAAATGTAGGTTTAACCACGAGCAGAAATATCTACACACGTTCAATAACGAGAAAATAAACAATAAGGCATAAAACATAAAATAGATAAACACAGAGATTTTCCCCTGGATCCCAATTCGGGACGACCAGCTTGATTTTCATTATATTCCTTTTAGTGTTACAACACATATATATACATGCCGAAGCATACATAAACCCTAATCCATTAACCCTGGATTAGATCATAACCATAGTTCCCCTAACTAGATCTAAAAAATACCAGGGGCCGAAAACCATCATACCCAAAACCATGTGTAAAACCATGCACAAAACCATGGGTGGATCCGCCTATGAGTGGGTCCGCACAGGCAAATTTTGGCCGGTACCCGAGCAGACGGGGCTGCTTCGCCCCTCGTGACTGACTACGCAGCGCAACATACGAGCGCGTGAGGCTAATCGTGGAAAGAATATAACACATACCCAACACCTTGCTTTATTGCAAATATATTTCGAGAGCAATGATATTTTTAACTGGTCTCCGGTAACAAAGGTAGAGACAAAGCTGCGCGTGCGTCGGGTTGAGGAAAGCGGAGACCATACCCCACCATACGGCAATTCGGAAGGTTCTTGCCTAAGCCAATTAATGCGGGATAAGGCTTTTGGGAGGAGGTTTTTGTGTTAGCGCATAATGTAGGAAAGAGATGTAGGTTTCCACATCGAGTCGAAGACATTTGGTGTTAGTAGAGTCCTCAAAGGCGACGGATACAGGATTTCGGAAAACTGGGGCGAGAACATTCAAAATGCTATAGGGTAAAATGCTCGGGTTGTTGGTTATTTAATATCACTCTCTGGGATTTCCGATGCCCGAGGCAGACAGTAAGATTAGTTGTATAGTTCACAAAGATGGCACATACACATTCATATTAACTTAAAACAACTTTATGGAATAATATGGAAGATTACCTCTTTAATGATCTTGAAGTCTTTTGGAGAGTGTTGAACAGCGAAGCAGGGATCCTTCTTCACCAGCTCCAAATATCGACCCTGTAATCAGTCAAAGAACCCGTGTAATCTCTACCATAACATACATTTCCTATCAATTAAGTCAATATATAATAAACATTTAAACTATGCACATCTAAGCCATTCATCTCATGCTATATAAGTGATTAAATAACAATGACAATATCAACGCATAGAATGGACAAAACAGATATAGTTCTATTGATTTATAAAAAGGAGGATTACAACCGTCGGTTGTACCAAGCCCTCCTCGGCCTTCCAATCTCTCTATCTCTCAAAGTGGTGATGTCTTGGTCAACAAGTTCTCAATGAACCTCTTTGACCTTTGACCTTCACACTACAACAATGATCTCTACTTCACAAGTATTCAAAAACTTTGACAATCCTTCGACCTTGAACCAAGAGCCTTCAACTCCATTTTATAAGAGATGGAGAGAGAAATCATTGCCCTTCTCTTTCCACCAGTTCTGAATAGAAAAAACCAAGATGTTTCCTCAACTTCCATGCTTTTTCCTTCTTTGAGAGTTCAGTTGTTTATGGCAAGGCCCAATAAGAGATTAGTGCTTTGCAGTTTCCTTTTTGTACTAACTCTCTTGTGAGAAAAAGCTGGAAATTCAAATCATTCTTCGCGGGTTTTTCCCGTTCCAAACTCAAAACATGGGTAACACTGCCCTCTAGTGTAAACAAATCATTTCCCTAGCCACTAATGCGGCCTATTCATTTATCAGGTGCGTTATAATGCTCTTTTGTTGTTATAGTGAGGTGTTACCTTGAAATAGGTTTACTTTGGTCTTTGTATTCCTTCCATATTTATCTTCTCTGCGAGGGCGATGGAGTATTTTGACACATAACACAAAAGAACACAAAGTGCACTAAGTAAATTAAATTGGTGTTCATTTTGAACTTACAGCGCCCATGTGAAAGTATGAAGGTTCATTGTTGCAGGAGATGGTGGCAAATAGGCCTTTGTCTTACTTGTTGCTGTCAAAGATAAAATATAGGAATCTACCTTTTATTGGGGTTTCTCTGGGTTGAGGTGTGAGTTTTTGTTTGTCTTCGACAGTGGAAGGTATTCGGGGGCAGAGACCTTTTCAATATACAAATAGGAATCGAAGGCTGTCCCATTTTGATCATGCAGAGGAGGGGTGAATGTTTAAAGGCTGTTAGTGACAAATAGGATCTGTATAGCACTCTGCTATCAAAGATAATATATGGAAATCATTGTCCTACTGTTTTTCTCTGTATTGAGGAGCGTAATTACTATTTCCCCATGACTATGGGAGTTCTAGCATACTCGGCTTTTGCGGTGATCGGAACGGATGGAGCTTAGCGGCTGGTTATTTTTTGAATTTTTTCGGCTCTTTTATCTGATCAAGATAGGGTGATGTTATATGGGTTAGGGTGATTCATTGTCGTAATGTAGCATTTATTTCCTCATTGTTTTTCCACTTTCATAGTTGTTCTCGCCGCCGAAAGGACTAGGTGTTATAGGGCAGTTAGTAAATCTCTTAGAGAGGGTGAATACGAATGTGGTAGTGGTTATTGGTACCGTGAGGAAGTGGTGGAGGAACGATACAGTCTATTTTGACAGCTGGTGGTTAGTGCTCATATTAGGCGAAAAAGGTGGTGTACTCCTGGCAGATAGTGGGTCAGAGTATCACCCATTAATTAGGAGTGGTTAGGAGTTGTATTTTGTCCCATGCGTGAAGATATTGATATCTGTCAAAGGACCTGATCCCATGTAAAATTTTACCATATATTTTAATCTGGTGTGAGTAGTAGGCGATGTGGCAAGAAATTGCGTGTATATTGTCATGGGTGACATTGAGAGGTTCATCACTGAGATCGACGTGGATCTCAAAGATCTAGACTTTGTGCATGCATTAAAGGTGGCAGAGGAGGAAATTAATGACAAGACTGGCCTTTCGATTTCGGGTACACGCGCTCAATCTGCCAGGACGAAGGGTAAGGAAACAAATTACTGTGCGATCCTGAGGGCTTCTATTCTGGAAGGCTCTCAGAATAAGCTAGGAGTCAGTGGGGAGGCTATCAAGGCTTCGGAGGAGTGCAGGTTACTTAGCTTTGGCTCTAATCTGTTATGGGAGCGGGTGGTAGAACTTTCCAGCCGTGCAGTGATAGGCCGGTGGAAATTTGAGAGACAGAGTAAAATGAACATGATGGAGTGGTTAGTTCAGAAGTGGGTCGATTTGTTAGGATATTCGCCAGTGATCAGCAGATTGGAGGAAGGTTGGTTTTGTTTCCAACTTCAGAAAGAGGAGGACATTTGTATTGTGCTTAATAGGACGTGGGTTCTGGGAAGTTGTTTTCTGGCGCTCCACAGGTGGGACGTGAACTTCCACCCGAAAAACAATGCTCTGGTGAACCATATGGTTTGGGTGCAGCTGGTTGGGCTTCCATTACACTTTTGGAACTATAGGGTCCTAAAAGTGATAGGAGATTATGTGGGCAGTTGTAGATTTGTAGACATAAAATTCCATGAAGTATTCGATAAAATATTTGCATGGGTTCTCATTGAAATTCCGTTCACTAGTGGTCTGCCGGTGAATATCGATCTTCAATGGGAAGGCTTGGTGTATAAGAAGAAGATTGATTACTGGAAAGTCCCGTTTCGCTGTCACTTGTGTCACGAAACGAGACATCTGATGCGGAATTGTCGATCTTGGAGGGATGATTACAAGTTGGCCCGGGAATATAAGTTAAATTAGACTGCTGAGGCTGTTGGAGATCCACCGAAGCCGACTGTGCTAGTGGAGAAGGAGATCACGTCCCTATCGGGTAAGATATTGCTCCCTGAATCCACTATTTATGATATAACTGGAAATAAATTATCAACTGAGAATGCTATTCCAGTTCATAACATGGAGTCTGGGTTTGGGATAGCGGCTAGGGAGGTGCAGGAGACTTCTGCCTCTTAGAGTTCTGATTTTAAGAAGCCTCTTGATTTTTTTGGGTCTGGTATAACTTTAGAGGATTTTCCCCTTAATATATACTGTCGCCACGGGCTGAAGAATTTGTCTTCGTCTGCTGATTTGGGTCCGAATGCCCTTGCAATGGAGAGCCTTGAGTGTCATAGGAGTCAACTGTTAATCCCTCACTTGAACTCTGGGAGTGATTATCCCTCGTCTGTCCTTTCACTCAAGCCGAAGGATAAGGTGGCCAGTTCCTGTAAGCTGCTGTTGACTCTGAAAACGGTAGTGGAGGACACTTCTCCCAGAAATTCTATAGGGAGCGAAATTGAATTCCTTCTTGCCAATCCGGAGGTGGGCTTGGTGCCTCTGCCATAGTGTTCGGGACCTTTGTCCCCTACCCTGATCATCAACCCTTCCTTGCAATCGAATGTGACGATTCGCAAAGGCAGAGGCTTAACGAAGAGAAAGAAGAAGGTGGTGACTATGAATGATGATTGTGAAAATTTACTAAAGGGTAACTTTAGAGATGTTTCGGTGTCATTGGCCATTCGAAGGGTACTTAGAGTGCTGTCCCCTTCTTCTGAGTCTCCATTATGAGAATTGTTTCACTAAATATTCATGGGTGGGGGGGCAAGGATAAATTGTTGTCGTTTAAAAATTTCTTTTTGAATGTTAAGCCAACTATATTTTTGTTTCAAGAAACTTTGGTTGAAGCAGCTAAGTCTATTGATGTGCTATGTTCCATGTTTCCAGAGTGGAGCATGGTGGCGACTAATGTGTTTGGGATGTCGGGTGGCAGTGCGGCTATTTGGGACCCGAAGTTCACTAAATTTAAACCCTATGGATTCTTTGGTGGAATGTTACTCTTGGGTTATTGCAAAGTTTTCAGCAGGCATATAAATATTCTTAATATTTATGCTCCTTATGCTAACAAGAATTCATTCTGGCATCGTATGGAGGATTATGGCTTTCTTAGTATAAATAACAGCATTCTTGCGAGAGATTTCAATTACAACTTCCATCTTGGTGAAGTTTGGGGGGGGACTGGCAGGTTTGATCCGTCGGTCACAATTATTAAAGGAATTTTGGAGGAGGTAGCTCTGGTTGACATTCCATTAAAAGATAATTTCCCTACATGGATGAACGGAAGGAAAGGTAAGCATTTTATTGGGAAGAGATTAGATCGTTTTGTAATAAGTTCTAGGCTAAGATTATGCTTGAAGGAAGCCCAATCGATTGTGGAGGAGATAACACTTTATGATCATAGGCCTATTTCATTATATTGGGATTTTGACGTGAAGTGCTAGGGCTATACTTTGAAGTTCAACAAAAGATGGTTGTCAGATCCGGATTTCAACATCATGATTAAGTAATATCTACAGACGCATAACAGGGAGGAGGGCTCGTTAGTGATGTCCCATCTGGCCAGAGTACTTAAGGAACTGAAGACTGTGGTCAGAAGTTGGGAAAGGAGAAAACTTAAAAAGGAAAAAGACAAGATCTGATTCATACTATCTGAAAGGAATAGAATTCATTCGAAGATTGCAAAAGGCATTCAGAATGATGATTATTGGGAACAACTAAAGTTGATAGAAGGTGAACTTAGAATATTTCTGAAGAATGAGGAAGCGACATGGAGACTTGAAAGTAGAGCTACTTGGTTGGCAGAGGGAGATAGGAATACTAAGTTTTTCCATAAGTTCGCGACTGGTAGAAGAAAGGACAATTCGATCTGGGAAATTAATCTTGGTGATAGACTTGTACACTCCACAGAGGAAATCAAGTCGAGTGCAGTGGAATATTTCGGCATGCTTTATTAGCAGAGAAGGGTTCCTGTTACTGAGGAGCACCTGGATCTAATCAATGGTTTCCCTGTTATGTTCTCGGCCTCGGACAATCTTAATTTATTCAGGGAGGTGACGGTTGATGAGGTAAAAGGAGTTCTTAAATCTTTCGCTGCAGATAAAAGTCCGAGACCTGATGGTTGGTCTCCGGACTTTTTCTTGCATTTTATTGAAGACTTTATTGTTGATTTGAAGGATCTGGCAGAGGAAGTTAGAATCACAGGCAAGATAAATGGAGCTATTAACTCAACCCTCCTTGTTCTCATCCCGAAGAGGAAAGGTGTTCTTACCTTTGATGATTTCTGGCCCATATCTTTATGCAACACTATTTACAAGCTTGTGTCCAAAATAATTGCTGGTCGTTTAAAAGGTATTCTGTCAAACTTTATCTCCCCGGAACAATATGGATTCCTAAAAAACCATAATATCCATGAAGCTGAAGCTGCCACACAAGAAACGATCCATACAATTCATTCTAAAAAAATGAAGGCGACAGTCATGAAAATTGATCTCAAGAAAGTGTATGACCATGTTGACTGGGTTTTCTTGAGGCTTGTCCTGTTCAAAATAGGACTCAGCAGGGAGGCGGTAGCATGGATAATGGCATGCGTGACAAATACCTATACGGCAGTGCTTATTAACGGATCAGTGTCAATGTTTTTTAAACCTGGTAGAGGATTAAGGCAGGGGTGTGCCCTGTTGCCGCTACTCTTCGTGATTGTTATGGACGCTCTTAGTATAAAAATCAATAGAGCAGCTGACAGTGGTTTGTTCGGAAACATAGAAGTGAGCCCTCTTTTGAAGGCTACCCACAATTTGTTTGTGGATGACATACTCATTTTCGGTATGTTGATAAAAAAATGTTGGATGGTATTGTATGAAATATTGAAGCTTTTTGGTGAAGCCACTGGAATGTTGGCCAGCAATGACAAATCCTGCATCTATTACTGTGGTGGGGAGGAGACTCTGCTTTAGGAAATAGCAGATCTGTTCAATTTCAAAACAGCTCCGCTGGATCAAGGGCTAACCTACGTTGGATTTAGATTGAAATCTGCAAATTACACAGTAGAGGATTGGTCTTGGTTGACCACGAAATTTCAAAAGAAATTAAATAACTGGAGAGGTAGATGGCTGACAAGAGGAGGCAGATTGATTTTGCTGAAGGCGGTACTTCAACAGATGAATACATACTGGGCTCATCTATTTGTACTCCCAAAGAAAATTCTGAATAATATTAGGAAGATAATGGCAAATTTTATTTGGGGCAGGGGCAGAGAGAATAAAGCCATTCACCTTGCTAAATGGGAGACATTAACCCTCCCTAAAGAAAAAGGAAGATGGGGTATCTTAGATATGGAATTATTCGAGCAATCACTCATTATTAAGACTCTGTGGCGAGGTCTAACTGGAAAAGGCAAATGGCAAGAAATTTTAAAACACAAATATATGGGAGGTGTATCTGTGGAAGAACTGGTCATTTCGGGTTGGCCTATAATCAACTCAAAATCTAACATCTGGAAAGGTTTTGGTAGGTTGTGGCCGGTGGTCAAGGAACAGGTAAATTGGCTCTTTGGAAATGGATCACAAATCCTTATTGGCAACAGGATGATGATGGGAATGGCTGATTTTCAGCCTCAGATCGAGGATCTTGTACTGATTTTAAATAGTAAGGGGTATTTTTTCATTCAACAAAGCATCAGAGAGTGGATTGGGGAGATCCTGAGTTGGAAGGAATGTTCCGAGATGGGGCTGCAGCAGAAGTGGGAAGGGAAGTGGAAGTTGTACACGGAAAAACTCAAGACGTTGGGTCTTTGCAGGTTGACAAGTGGGGACCGGATAACTTGGAAAGGAAAGAACAATAATGACATTCTGACAGTCAAGGAAATTTATTTGGATCTAATTAAAAACAGAGTGGCATCGGAATCAGATGGCTGGTTCAAAGTGTTCTGGAAATCTAAAGCTCAGATCAAAATGATAATTTTCTTATGGTTGGTTTGGAAGGATAGAAACTTAACCTGGAAAAATCTTCAAAAGAGAGGGTGGTAGAAGTGGTAGAGTTTGTTAGCGTCAGCCTTTGCAGCTTTCCTTCAGTGATCAAACATGCTCTTACAAATTGATTTTAAGGTGTCAAGGTCAAATTTTGTCATTTCAATGAGTCTTCAAGCAAAATTTGGTCACTAGGCATTAGGTCTAGGGTTTGTTTTCACTCTTTTCAAAGTTGTCCAAATGTCGGTCCATGTCACCATTCAGCTAAGTGTACCATCATTCAGAGGGTTTTCATCATCATGTCAAGTTCCATTGGGTCATTTTACAGCTTGTTCATGCTTCAGTTGTGCCTAGGTAAGGTCCATTTCCCTCTCCTAGGGTTTTTGAGGTAATTTCTCTTGGATGGTCAAAACATTGAAAAGAATTGTATCCTGATGTTCACACACCTTCCCCTATCCTTAATATACCTCATTAAACACTTCCCATCACTGAGATCCCCCAAATTCCTCATTTTTGCACAAACCCTAGTTTCTAGCCACAACTTGGCAATTTTCTAGGCTAGGCCTGTGTTTTGCCCTTTTGGACCCCTTCCCCTCACTCGATCTCTGAGATTCCACTTTCCCCTACTTCCTAACATCCCTCCCTACTTCCAAAAATTTCCCCAAGAATTTAGAAGCCCCTTATCCCCTTCATTTCGCTTCATTTCAACAAATTCCCTTGTTTCACACATCGGGATAGGTTTCATTCAAATGATGTTTCAGAGCAATAAAAGATGAATTTTTGGAAATTGAGAGAGGTTTTGTCTAAAAAATTCCAAAGAAGAAACACCTCCTTCACTTTTTACACAGGTGTCATGGTTTTAGAGAGATGTCAAAAATATCGTTGCCTCAGGAGAATTGATGCACCTGCTGGAAGTAGTCTTGGGAGATTTGATTTCTTACAGGGTAAATGAACTCCAAATTGAACAATTCCACTTGGGTTGTAAAGTAGACTCCAAGAGATGTCCAACGAGCTATCACACGCCTAATTTGGACACCGGGAAGGCCTCCAAACTCCTCCTGCAAAATGCACTATGTGGCGCGCTACGCATATAGCCTCACCAGCCTGTGGTAAAATAACAAGGGTGCTACGCACATGCGGGCGCTACGCATTGGGTGAGCGCGCTACCCATATAGTCTCGGAGCCAAATTTGTTTGCCCTTGCGTCCGGTTCCGTCAGCGCTCAATCGGCTTGCAAGTAGGTTCTCCACGATTGTTAAGTGATTTTTGAACATGATTGTAGTGTGTTTGATGTGGGGAAACGAAGCATTTGATGAGGAGAAATGTGTAAACCCTAGGTTCATTGCAAATTCATTTCTTAGGGTTTAGAAAGATATGTTGATAGTCTTGTGAAGGGTTTGCAAACTTGTGTGGTTGATATATATGCTCATGCCTATATTGTCTGTGGTGTCCCTGCTCATTATTTACATCATCCTCACGCCCTTTCTTTGCCATTACATCACTGCTGTCACTATGATTGCCATCGTCATTTTAGCACTGCTCATTATTCATGTTTTCACATAGTCTCATTTTCACTTGTCCATATCCTCCATTGACATTGTCAAAACACTGTTGTCATTGCTATTATTTCACTATGGTTATTGTCACACTGTTTCTCATTCTCCATTGACGAAAAGAGTCCCGTATCCACTTCTCCCTTGAAAAATATTAACTACCATTGCAAAGGTTGTACCCTACACTACAATATTTTCTACTCATTTGTCAAAACCTTTTATAATCAAAGCAGTAACTACTTTTCATGCAAACCCATTTGGCAGAGCCATTACCACTGTGATTTTCCTATGATACTTTCATACATATGTGACATATTTGGGTTTTGAGCATACACTGAACTTTTGTCTTCACTACACCTATATCAGCATATATATTGCAGACATCTTGTTTTCAAATCCATGTCAGAGACGGACTCAGATTATGATCAGGAGTATGACAGTGATTCCACAGCAGGGCATTACTTTTGAGGATTTCATCTCCCGTGACTTCTTCACAGCGCCACAGCCACCTCCCGAGGTAGTTTATGATGAGAGAGAGCCTTCACATCAGCCAGACATCCCTAAGGTCGAGCATATCAGTGATCCATTGTATGTGACATACCAGTGAGGCCACAGGACCTTATTTGCAGCTACACGACGAGTACTATCTCCACCTGGGGTGGAAAGGGTCTCGTTGACTTCATCAGCAGCGCGAGTATTATCTCCACCAAGGGTGGAAGGGGTCTCACCTTCTACATCATCGCAGGTACATTCACAGGATTAGAATAGAGACAAAGACATGCTTCGTCACATGAAACATCGCTATTGGGCTCGCATGCATGTCTGCAAAGCAAAAATGAAGATTCTGAAAAGGAGGTTGAGCAGAGCACTAAAATGGCGAAAGAGGCCTGATCCACTCTGGATTTTGACCGAGGCTTCATTGGTTGGGCATGATACATGATGGAGGGTCTTCGCTCTAAATTTGAGCAAATTCGGAGAAATTTTTGTCATTTTGAAATATTTTGGTCTCAAAACAGATTTTTCAACTATACGAGTAGCGCGTCGACGCGCTCGCTTATGATTGGGACACTTGCTGGAGGAAAAATTTATATTTTTGGGTTTTTCATGGTAAGTTATGCATGCTCCAGTATGGCCAAATCATTTCACCAAGTTCTGGATGATCAAAAGGGCCAAAAACACCATGAAAACCACCTTTCTGCCACCTTTTGCACCAGCAGGAAGTACTTCTGGGAGAATGAAGTTTTGGAGGGGCAAATGAGCTCCAAATTGGGAAATTACACTTGGGTTGGATAGCCAAAATCCAGGGATTTCCAACGAGCTATCATGAGCTCAATTTTGATTCCGGGAAGTGCCCCAAAAGCAGGCTGAAAGGCGCGCTACGCATATAGATTTTTGGTCAATTTTTCACCTTCCAGCTCAGAATTTCGGCCAGTTGGACCAGTTTTTCTTGTGGATGTAATTTTTGAGTTATCTTGATGTAATTTTATGGTTGGCATGTAACTTGGACTCAATTTTACCTATTCTAGATGATTCACTCCTAAAAAAGTAAAAATCAAATGTAAGAATCAGTTTCCTCCCTTTTAGAGGCAAGTTGTTTGGATGCCTATATTCTAGCTCCTTGTTTAGAATTAGTTGGAACTGCTCCTAGAAGGAGGAATTCGACCCCTAGAGGTGTGGGAAGGGGTTAGGAGGTCTATATGATGAAATTTCTGAGACATTCTACGGGTTGGAGAGGTTGGACTCTTGGGAAAACTTTGGCACACTATTGTACATATTTTTCATATTTTGGCTAAGGAAAGATCAGAGGTTTTGCAGCACCTGTTGGGATTCTTGTGGCTTTTAGTTCTTGATGGTGTTATCTCTCAGTTTATTGTAAGTTCTTTCATGTTTGATGTATGCCATTCCCTTCTTATGCTTCTGAAACTAAATGAATGAGTAAATGAGGTTGAATCCATTGTTTCCAGTGCTCTGCCTTTAAATTTGTTTAGTTTTACATGTTTTCGCCTGTTTGGAGAGGATCCATGTTCTCCCTTGCCCTCTTCAGCTCCTTGTCGTTCTGATCCATCCATATACCTGATCAAAAGCATCAAGACTACTGCCTACCTCGCCCCAACTCGAATTCTGCAAAGATCTGGCCTTATCCCCGGACCCAAAATTGTTTTTCCCATTTTTTCAACAAAAACCCAAAAAAAAATCAAAATCAAACTTTCCTATCTCTTTACTAGCCTAAAATCAGTATTCGTTATAAGTCATCTCAGCCCCTTTGAAGACCTTTTGCCGAGATAGACTCGGAGAGAGCCCTCTCCTGTCCTCGTAGGGCTAGCTACGAGGCTGAGCGTGGTTTGATGTAGCCTTGAGTTTTACCTTATTTTAGCCTAAGGTAGATTTGAGCGCTAACATAGTGGCGACCATACTGGGGAAGAATTGGTTTGCTTGTTGATGTCATTTGTTTCATTAGCTACAGACGGAGTCTGAAGTCACGCCAGGAAGCCTTCGAACTGCACATTGCTCTGCGAGTGCATAGTAGATAAACGCTGCTTCAGTCCATCTCCGGTCTAGCTTGTGAATGTGACACTCGACTTATAGATTGTCTTGCCCCAGTATATGTATCAAGATCAGATCTGATGGTTGATGGTGGACAACGATCAGACATAAGAAGGTTGAAATCATTCACCTGGCGATTTCATTCACTGAACAATCCAGAAATCGATGCTTCATGGTGATTTCACTGCAGGGAGATCAGTAGCTGTGAGATTTTCAAGATGGACCGAATCACGAGAAGATATGCTCCCATGAGCCGAGATCACATTCCAGGTTTTCCGAATAAGATGCCCAAGGTAGATTGGTCCAGGAATCTGCCTACTTTTAACGATGATGGTAAGAAAGATGTTGCTTTACATTTGGTTAGATTTCACATGCATATTCGCAAGTTGAAGGTGGCTTTTCCTGAAGATTGTTTGATGAAGATATTCCTAGCCACTCTGGAAGGTGAAGCCCAATCTTGGTATGAAAATTTGCCGCTGGCCTGTATTTATTGTTTAAAGGATTTTCATGCCATGTTCATTGAAAGATATCAAGTATCTTATCCATCATTAAATTTAGTTCATGACTGTTGCAAACATGCTTCTACTTTTATTGAAAGCCTTGAGAAATATTATGAAGATGATAATTTCATGGATGATGAGATCATGGAAGCCCTATATGAAAATCCATTTCAGCAGCATAAAGAAGATCATGAAAATTTGCAGCAGGATCAAGATCTTAGTGTGGTGGAAGATGAAGGAATTTTGCATCTTGACAGTGAACAGGAATTACATGAAATGGATCAGCAGTATGAGGAAAATTTGTATACTTCTTCACTTGAAATCAATGAAGACAATCACTATTTGAGCAAAAGAAAACAAAGGGTATTATCTCCTCTATCTGAAGACGAGATAGATCAGCTATTGAAAGGTCATGTTACAGCTCAAGTTAACGCAGATCTGCAGTGTGCACATGGTCAAGAAGGTGATGGTGGAACTTCTTCCTTTTCTGAAATGGATGACAGTCCTGTAAGTAGCTTTATAGATCAGCAGGTTGAAGATGTCTATATGGCTGAAAGTGATGAAAGAGAAAGTGTCATTTCAGATCTGCCCACAGAAGAAGACAGCATGCCGGGAACTCAAGTTTCAGTTTCAGATTGTGATAATGACCAGCCAGCTATTTCAGATCTAGATTCATATTATAATGACCAAGAATACCTTGTGCTGAATCCTGAAAAGGAGAACTTTGTTGTTGAGTTCATCTGCAATGAAGAAGACAAAGGTATGGACTCAAATGTTTTCAGTTCATTAGAACACAGCCTTCATGATGAGGTAATTCAGTCAGTTTATGCAAAACAAGATGACATCTCCGTTCAAGTAAGTAAAGAAGTTCCTTTGGATGAATCATTGGTAGATGATAGAGATATCATGTTTGAGCATCAAGAATCAGCTGAAGTTTCTTTTCTTATGCTTGATAAATGTAATAAGGAACATGATAATTTGGTTGTGATATCATATGAAGATGACCTACATTATATTCAGGCTACAGAAGATCAGATCATTCAAGATTCCCTTTCAGTTTCTTCTTCATATGTTTCATGTGTTGAAATGTTTTTACAAGAGGAGATCTGCTCATCTACCTGTTCAGAGTTTTTTGAAGCCCAGGAACATATTGTTACTGAAGTACATGATGAAGGAAGATCAGAATTAGAAGCAAAAGACACCTTGTTCTTTCAGCGTGAGGTAAATCTTCATGTTTTTCAGGATCCTCTGGCAGGTTTGTTGCAGTCAACAGTGAAAGTGTTTATTGCAGTGTTCAGTGATGAAGGAGATCATGGTCAATTATGTTTTTTGATGCCCAGTTATCAGTTTGTATTGTTGACCATTAGATTTGATCGGGAGAATCAGTCAGCAAGGCATCTGCTTGATTGGTTACATTGGCATTATGATATAGTTTGATGGTATGTTGTTTTGTAAGAAACACAGGCGGTTATGTACTGCCAGCAAGTTTTAAGTTTTAAGTTCAGGTCTTGAGTTAGTTTGTTAGAGTCAAGTCTTTCAGTGATTTCAGTTTCGAAATTCAGTCATCAGTGTTTTGTCAAATAATGGATTCCATCGCCCAATGGATGGAGGCACTGTCTGCTCTCCAAAAGATCTGCAGTTCTTGGCACCTCCAAGGAGCTACCATCCCCATTGGAGACAATGTTAGCGTCAGCCTTTGCAGCTTTCCTTCAGTGATCAAACATGCTCTTACAAATTGATTTTAAGGTGTCAAGGTCAAATTTTGTCATTTCAATGAGTCTTCAAGCAAAATTTGGTCACTAGGCATTAGGTCTAGGGTTTGTTTTCACTCTTTTCAAAGTTGTCCAAATGTCGGTCCATGTCACCATTCAGCTAAGTGTACCATCATTCAGAGGGTTTTCATCATCATGTCAAGTTCCATTGGGTCATTTTACAGCTTGTTCATGCTTCAGTTGTGCCTAGGTAAGGTCCATTTCCCTCTCCTAGGGTTTTTGAGGTAATTTCTCTTGGATGGTCAAAACATTGAAAAGAATTGTATCCTGATGTTCACACACCTTCCCCTATCCTTAATATACCTCATTAAACACTTCCCATCACTGAGATCCCCCAAATTCCTCATTTTTGCACAAACCCTAGTTTCTAGCCACAACTTGGCAATTTTCTAGGCTAGGCCTGTGTTTTGCCCTTTTGGACCCCTTCCCCTCACTCGATCTCTGAGATTCCACTTTCCCCTACTTCCTAACATCCCTCCCTACTTCCAAAAATTTCCCCAAGAATTTAGAAGCCCCTTATCCCCTTCATTTCGCTTCATTTCAACAAATTCCCTTGTTTCACACATCGGGATAGGTTTCATTCAAATGATGTTTCAGAGCAATAAAAGATGAATTTTTGGAAATTGAGAGAGGTTTTGTCTAAAAAATTCCAAAGAAGAAACACCTCCTTCACTTTTTACACAGGTGTCATGGTTTTAGAGAGATGTCAAAAATATCGTTGCCTCAGGAGAATTGATGCACCTGCTGGAAGTAGTCTTGGGAGATTTGATTTCTTACAGGGTAAATGAACTCCAAATTGAACAATTCCACTTGGGTTGTAAAGTAGACTCCAAGAGATGTCCAACGAGCTATCACACGCCTAATTTGGACACCGGGAAGGCCTCCAAACTCCTCCTGCAAAATGCACTATGTGGCGCTGCCTTGCCCGGCCTCTCTGGCTTGTGTAAAATAACAAGGGGTGCTACGCATGCATAGCGCTTTAGCGGAGATGTGAGCACGCTACCCATATAGTCTCAGAGCCAAAAAAATTTTCCCTTGCATCCAGTTTCACGCCCAAACGCCTCAATCGGCTTGCAAGTAGGTTCTCCACGATTGTTAAGTGATTTTTGAACATGATTGTAGTGTGTTTGATGTGGGGAAAAAAGCATTTGATGAGGAGAAATGTGTAAACCCTAGGTTCATTGCAAATTCATTTCTCAGGGTTTTTAAAGATATGTTGACAGTCTTGTGAAGGGTTTGCAAACTTCTGTGATTGATATATATGCTCATGCCTATATTGTCTGTGGCGCCCCTGCTCATTATGTACATCATCCTCACGCCCTTTCTTTGCCATTGTACCACTGCTGTCACTATGATTGTCATCCTCATTTTAGCACTGCTCCTTATTCATGTTTTCACATAGTCTCATTTTCACTTGTCCATATCCTTCATTGACATTAGCCAGAAACATTGTTGTCATTGCTATTATCTCACTATGGTTATTGTCACACTATTTCTCATTCTCCATTGACGAACAGAGTCCCGTATCCACTTCTCCCTTGACAAATCTTAACTAGCATTGCAAAAGGCTGTACCCTACACTACAATATTTTCTTCTCATTTGTCAAATCCTCTTACAATCAAAGCAGTGACTGTTTTTTCATGCAAACCCATTTGGCAGAGCCATTACCACTGTGATTTTCCTATGATACTTTCATACATATGTGACATATTTGGGTTTTGAGCATACACTGAAGTTTTGTCTTCACTACACCTATATCAGCATATATATTGCAGACATCTTGTTTTGACGGCATGTGAGTCAAATTCATCATATGAGCAAGGATATCGACGGGGAAAGTGACTCAAACATTGAGATTGATGTAATGAGGCGGCTTGGGCAGCGGTCTGGGTAGTGGTCATCACCTCTGCGGGCCACAGTTTGTTTGCGGCATCACGACGAGTACTATCTCCACCCGGGGTGGAAAGGGTCTCGTTGACTTCATCAGCAGCGCGAGTATTATCTCCACCAAGGGTGGAAGGGGTCTCGCCTTCTACATCAGCGTAGGTACATTCAAAGGATCAGGATAGAAGCAAAGACATGTTCCGTCATATGAAAAATCATTATTGGGCTCGTAATCACGTTTGCAAGGCAAAAATGAAGATTCTGAAGAGGAGGTTGAGCAGAGCACTAAAACGGCGGAAAAGGCATGATCCACTCCAGATTTTGGCCGAGGCTTCATTGGATGGGCATGATACATGATGGAGGGTCTTCACTCTGAATTTGAGCAAATTCGGAGAAATTTTTGTCATTTTGAAATATTTTGGTCTCAAAACAGATTTTTCAGCTATACGAGTAGCGCGTCGACGCGCTCGCTTATGATTGGTACACTTGCTGGAGGAAAAATTTATATTTTTGGGTTTTTCATGGTAATTTATGCATGCTCCAGTATTTCCAAAGCATTTCATCAAGTTCTGGATGATCAAAGGGCCAAAAACACCATGAAAACCACCTTTCTGCCACCTTTTGCACCAGCAGGAAGTACTTCTGGGAGAATGAAGTTTTGAAGGGGAAAATGAGCTCCAAATTGGGAAATTCCACTTGGGTTGGATAGCCAACATCTAGGGATTTCCAACGAGCTATCATGAGCTCAATTTTGATGCCGAGAAGTGCCCCAAAAGAAGGCTGAAAGACGCGCTACGCATATGGCTCAGGCGCGCTACGCATATAGATTTTTGGCTGATTTTTCATTTTCCAGCTCAGGATTCCGGCCAGTTGGACCAGTTTTGCTTGTGGATGTAATTTTTGAGTTGTCTTGATGTAATTTTATGGTTGGCATGTAACTTGGACTCACTTTTACCTATTCTAGATGATTCACTCCTAAAAAAGTAAAAATCAAATGTAAGAATCAGTTTCCTTCCTTTTAGAGGCAAGTTGTTTGGCTACCTATATTCTAGCTCCTTGTTTAGAATTAGTTGAAACTGCTCCTAGAAGGAGGAATTCGACCCTAGAGACATGGGAAGGGGTTAGGATAGTCTATATGATGTAATTTCTGAGACATTCTACCGGTTGGATAGGTTGGACTCTTGGGAAAACTTTGGCACACTATTGTACATATTTTTCATATTTTGGCTAAGGAAAGATCAGAGGTTTTGCAGCACCTGTTGGGATTCTTGTGGCTTTCATTTCTTGATGGTGTTTTCTCTCAGTTTATTGTAATTTCTTTCATGTTTGATGTATGCCATTCCCTTCTTATGCTTCTGAAACTAAATAAATGAGTAAATGAGGTTGAATCCATTGTTTTCAGTGCTCTGCCTTTAAATTTGTTTAGTTTTACATGTTTTCGCTTGTTTGGAGAGGATCCATGTTCTCCCTTGCCCTCTTCAGCTCCTTGTCATTCTGATCCATCCATATACCCGATCAAAAGCATCAAGACTACTGCCTACCTTGCCCCAACTCGAATTCTGCAAAGATCTGGCCTTATCCCCGGACCCAAAATTGTTTTTCCCATCTTTTCAACAAAAACCCAAAAAATCAAAATCAAACTTTCCTATCTCTTTACTAGCCTAAAATTAGTATTCGTTATAAGTCATCTCAGCCCCTTTGAAGACCTTTTTCCGAGATAGACCCGGAGAGAGCCCTCTCCTGTCCTCGTAGGGCTAGCTACGAGGCTGAGCATGGTTTGATGTAGCCTTGAGTTTTACCTTATTTCAGCCTAAGGTAGATTTGAGTGCTCAGGGCCCTAGCATTTGCCTACTCTGTGGGATAGTGGCGGAGGACAATGTCCATTTATTTTACACTTGCCCCTATGCTTTTAATGTATTGTCTTGTGTTTGTGATATTTTAAAAATTAGCATGCCGGAGTATCAATCGACGGAGGAATGTTTGAAGTGGTGGCTCGAAAGAGGGGTCATCGTCTGGGATTTGCCTATCTTCTTTCACTGGTATATTTGGTGTACAAGGAACAGAACTATTTTTGATGGTATTCTGAGTAATCCAAAGAACACTGCCTTCCAAATCATCTGCTCATTGGAACATTTAAAGATCAAACAAAGGCCTCCGTCGGATTTATTGAGCCGATTTTCCCTCATGAGATCAGTTATCCTGTTGGTTTCTTTGATGGAGCATCGCAACACTCGGTTTGTGGCTGCGGGGCTTGGCTACTGATTTCTCCGGAATGCCATTATAAAATTTATTGGAACGGAGGTACAGGTACAAACATGAAGGCATAATTTCTCGCCCTCTGGGGGCTCCTTTGGTTTGCCAAACAATTGTACATGGAAAAGTTCCTCATAATAGGGGACTCCAAAGTGTTAATCGATCATCTGAACAATAAAGTTTCCATTAGATTGGGTTCAATAGCACACTGGTTGGAGAGAGTTGAAATATTAAAGAAATCTTTTTCTATGATCTCCTTTCATCATGTTTTCAGACAGAAGAATGTTGTAGCTGATAGGTTATCGAAGAAGGGGTTGGAAAGCAACTATGGTGAAATGAATTATCAGCTACTGGTTGCGTAAGGTAGAGAAGCTGCTGGCACTATTCACATTCTGTGAGAGACAACAATAGACAACAATAACTCCTCCTTTTCTGAAAGATAATGAAACAAAGTTTTTGATAATTTTGTGGAATTTAATCAGATTTGATCTATTGTTAGTTCGTCTCAGGATATTGTAGAGGTTGTAATTGCTCTTTCTGCTGAAAAAGATTTCGAGGAAGCCCAACTTATTGCAAGTTGATACTTTTTGTGATTTTTTTATGTTTCGATGCAAAATGAATGTAATGTAATCAAGTTGAAAAGACTTTGAAAAGACTATTGGTCGATCTAAAAAGTTTTGCGGCTACATTTATAAAACCAACCGTATTTTTATTTCTAAAAAATAATATACTCGATTTTGGAAGTGTTCGAAATGTATGTACCGGTGGTTTGGATTTGCTAATGTATTTTGAATTTCAAGATCGTTGACTATGCTTTTGTATCTTTAATTATTATATTTGATAATGAAGTAAATTAATCTACTTGTAGCAGCTAATCTAGAAGGTGTGCATTAAATTTGTCTTAATTTGTTTCAGTGTCTTTGAATGCATCTAGTGAAATAAAATATGTTAGCAATTTCGAATAATGAGCATTTGTGCCATTTAAATTTTTGATAGTGAAATAGATTGATAGATTTGCAATGATCGATTTTTTAAGATTTCGGTCCATTTCAACAATTATATGATAATGAAATAAACTAAAAAATCTGCATTGTACAATAATTTATTTGAAAAGACTCTGAAAATTATTTTTTCCTTTAAATTTTGTCTGTTATATTTACATGTTTAATAAAGTATTTAAAAAAAAATTAATATATTTTTAATAAAGTTTAATGTTTAAATTATATAATATTATAATTTTCTCATTTAAAATTTCCATAGATAAAATTTAACTTTTCAAAATTTTTAATAAAATTCAATTATAATTTTACTTGAAAATGAAATCACTTCCAATTTCAATGTGTTCCAATTTTTAATTTTTATAGGATTTCTTTTAATAGTTTCATTTATACAATTTCATTTCAAAATTGTTATTTATATTATTAAAATAATAAAAACAAATAAATTTATATATAATTTTTAATAATAAACAATTTTATTTTAAAATTATTATTTTAATGATTTAGAAAGAGACAAATTTCTCATTATGTGATTTTTACCTAAATTTTTTCTTGCTTTTCAATTTAGAAATTATCTAATGTATGAGTTTATTATATTGCGTCCATAAAATTTTTCTTGATAAAAAATTTGTTTGGGTTGGAGCTAGTCAAGCTCTGTAGTGCTCGGGATCTCATAATTTGCAACGGTATAAAGAAGTGGCCCAATTCTAGCCAAATGACCTGCAGGCATGGGCTTGGCAGCAGCGTGGTAAACTATGTTATTTCCGATCTCCCTTTATACAACGAAATAATAAATTTTGACATCTTAGACGACCACGAGCCTGACTCTGATCATAGGCCTTTACTCATAACTCTCAATTTTGTCATGCATAGAGATCCCATAGAAGATAATCCTTATAGTCAAAAGAACTTAATCTTTGATAGAAATAAAAATGATCTCTTTCTAAATGAATTAAAAACTAATTTGCTTCCTTTATCTAGTATAGACAACATAGATGACCTCTATCATAATTTTACTACAACCCTCTCATATTCTATTAACAATTTCTCAATTGAAGTCTCAAGTAATAAAAGAAATAGCAAAACCAACCCATGGTATGACAAAGATTGTAAAAGTGCGAGGAGAGCAATTAAGGAAGCTGTTGATGAATCTCTCAAAATTAACAAGATAAAAATCTACAAAGCCCTAACTAAAAGGAAAAAAAGGCAATATATTCGTAAAAGACAAGAGAATCTCTTACACCTCTCTAAGGTGGCTCCTAAGAAATTCTAGAGGCAAATTCTAACTAGGAAAGCTAAAGATAATAATAAAATTGCTTTACACGACTGGAATTCCTATCTTAAAAAGCTTTATGAATCTCCAAATGCAAGGGATTTTGAAACCCTGCTCACAACGAAATAATTTTTCTCATTAGAAGACATTGATTTTGGGGTTAAACGCCTGGCAAATGGGAAAGCTAAAGACATTGAAGGTTACCGGGCGGAAATCTTAAAAATTGGAGGTCCTGTCCTCATCCCCCACATCCACAAGCTTTTCAACCAAGCGGTCAAGCAAGGGTTCCCTAAACCTTGGACTCAGAGCCTCATTATCGCTATTTTTAAAAGTGGGGATACAAATAACCCCTCTAATTATCAAGTAATTGAGTCAACTCTCTTGTAGAAATTTGTTGAATAATGAAGATTTATCCACCGAGATTATCCTGGTCACACACTAATTCGAATTCATGTATAACACATAACCTCTTCTACTATTAATCATCACACATGCGGAAATAAAACAAGCGGTATGCGATCATAAGAACATCAAATCATCACACATATAATGCAGTATGTAATGGGGAAAGCTTATAGCTGAAAACCCCCAGCTATTTTGTATATTATGATGGAAGAGAACATGTAACAATACATAGCACAATACTCCTCACAAGTACTCAGTACTATCTCCAAAAGTTACACACAAACTAGCTCAATTTTGAACAAGTCACGGGTTCAAAACTCCTCCACTGTTTGCCTGCCTCTACTGCGCAATCCAAGTTGGTGTAATGAGAGATCCAAGTTTGAATCCCCTTGGCTTGATCTGCGCAATCCTCATTGGCAATCTCCTCCAATGCTTGTGAAAATATCATGCACAACTAATGTCTAGTAATAACCAAAAGCTGAGCTCTTTCACCTACTCTTCCCATGGTCTTCAACGAGAGCTTGTCCATGCAGCACAGTGTTAAACGTGTGATTCCTTTTAATTTGAATAATGAGTTAATAATTAGTGAATTAATTAATAATTAAATTCTACATATATCTCTAACATATTAGCCGGTTAAACTAAATACAACTAGTTCAACTAAGTTAACCCGAACACAACTCCATCAACTCCTTAATCAACTCCACCAAAACTCTGCCACATGAGTCTAACTGAAGTCAACCATGCATTAGCTCAACCAAACCCCTAGGAATAGCATAATTCCTTCTGTCAGCTACATGTGCCACATCCATAGCTCAAACTGAAGTGCTGCAAGAGAATAAGATAATGTTTGTAGTCCAAATATTATTAAGAGCTAATAATATTTGACTGACCTATTTTTAGACAGGCAGTCTAAAAATAGACTTCGACCTGTATGTCTAAAAATAGAGGTCCATCTATTTTTACCAACTTGACCAATCATCCAAGAATAGCATACTGCAACTCTTAGACCATGCTCCATATGTCTAAAAATAGACATAGTCTAAAAATAGACTTTGCGCCAAAAATAGCCTGCGGGCCCACTTAGTGAAGGCGACTTCATTCCACTAAGCTCCATCATCTTGTTGCATTTTCAACACTCTCTTATTGATTATATGGTATTATTTTGAAAAATAAGTTGAGCATTTGGCTTGAAAGTGAAGGTAAGTGGGCTAAAGGCCAAGTGGGTTTTAGAAGGCATCACTCAACAACGGACCACCTCGTTACACTTAGGATCATTATGGAGGAATTCCACTATGATAAATCCAATCTCTTCTGTTGATTTTTGGACTTTAGAAAGACTTTCGATACGGTTCCTAAAAACAACCTATGGAATAGATTAGAAGAGATAAATGTTCCTTTCGAGCTAAGAGCGGCCACTATAAGGTTATACGAGAATGTAATTGCCAAGTTAAAGAGCAATGAGGGGTGGTCGAAAGATATTAAGTGTAATATCAGAGTTAAACAAGGTTGCCCCCTCTCCCCTACCCTATTTGGCATTTACATCGACAAGCTAGAAGGTTGTTTAGAGGAAGCAGGATGTGCTAGCACGATCTTAGCTGGGATAGTCATCATCCTTCTTCTCTATGCTGACGATATTGTTCTTCTCGCAAGGTGCCCATCTGATCTTGATAAGCAACTTAGACTTCTTAAGGATTTATGCTCTACCATGGGTATGTCTGTTAACACTAACAAAACAAAAGTTATGATTATCAAATCCAAGAAGGACACTTACGCTAATTTTATGTATGACAATAGTAACTTGGAGGAAGTGTCTTCTTACAAGTACCTAGGAATTGATATTCATCACAAGCTCAACTGGAACTATAGCATTCAGAAAAGGATTAATGGGGGGTGGAAAGCTTATTTTGGTCTTGAAAATAATTGTAAAATGGCAAACCTTGTAATGTGGGATAGAAAGAAGTTCCTCTTTGAAACTTTAGTCACTCCTGTTATCTTATATGGATGTGAGGTTTGGGGTTGCAACATCTCTAGAGAATCCTGGAGAAAGATTGAGCAAATCCAGAAGTGTTTTATAACGTATAACCTTAAAATTAAAAGCAATACACCCTATCATATTCTCCTTATAGAAGTGGGTCTTTCCCCTATCGAGAGCCTAGCTATGACTAGGCTTCTGTTGTACAAGCACAAGCTCAATAGCATAGGAGACCATACACTTCCTAAGCTAGCTTTAAATTCCAGCCAAAACCACCTAAGGCTTAAACGAGGTTGGTATAAAGACACCAGGGCCCGGTTAAACCATTGGGAGATCAACGAGAATGTTGCATTGCAAAACGTCAATAACATTAAAAAAATTGTTACTTCTAAGTTCAAAGAAAAAATGTGGTGTGAGAAAGATCTAGCAGCTAAAAGAAAATTAAGGTATTATAAGGAGGTCATCAACCCCACCTTAGAAGATCAAAAGTATCTCTTTGTTTTAACTAGCTCAAAGAATAAAATTAATATAGCCAAGATTAGAACGAACTCTCATGAGCTCCATAGTGAAACAGGTCGTTGGACAGTTCCTAAAACACCATGGATGGAAAGGATCTGTCATCTCTGTGAGAATATGAACATCGAGGATGAAAATCACTTCCTCTTAGAGTTCCCCACGTACAACCACATTAGAGCTCAATTTCATAATATTTGTTGCAATACTGACCTTCCTAGCCTTTTAAGATGTCAAAATTATAGTGAGCTCGAGAGGCTTCTCTCCAAGCTTTTCGAGCATAGGAATAAAATCTTAAATCAAACTAAATAACTCTTTTCTTTAGGTCCGATAGACCAAATATTGGTATCAGTTAACCATCATCATCATCATCATTTATTTTTCCACTTAAAATGTGCCAAACCCTATTTTTCATGTTTCATATATTTTTATATTATATTTGTTTCTAGTATATCAATTTATTATAAAGCATTATTTAGTTTTTTAAAGCTATTTTTCAATATATATATATATATATATATATGCATTATTATTAAATTATAAAATAATATTGATTAATATTATTATTAAATTAAAATAAATATATTTATATGGCTAATATTATTCAATTTGATTTTTCTTATAATTTATGATAAAATCTTATTTGGGAATACAATATATTTTAGTTTTTGAGCTTAAATATTTGACTCTATCAATTTGGATTTTACTTTTCTAATTACATTATTTAATTTGATAATACATTAATTTAATTTATTAAAAAAAAATGAAAATCACTAGAAAGTGTTGTATGTCATGTCCTATTGTGTTATATAAACATTTTTACTTGGTCAAATTACAAAAAAAAAAAAATAAAAATACAACTAAAAAATAAATAAACTATAAAAATAAAATTAATAATTAGTAATTAGTAATTAGTAATTAAAAAATTTTAGTAGGTCAGAGTACATAAAAATAAAGTAAAATAAAATTGATAAAATTAATAATTAAACTTATTAATTATTAATAATTAAAGTAGCCTAGATCCATTTCACTTTAGATCTAACAAAGTGACAGGAGAGGATCTAGGCTAGTTTTTTAAAAAACTGAAATTTGAAAGTCACTAAAAAGTTACTTTGTCTAACTTTGTTGTGTTATGTACACATTTTGACATAGTCAAATAACACAAAAATAAAAATAAATATTTGTTTATCTATTCAAGAGTTAAGATAGATCTAGACTAATGCAATATTGTTTAGTAATTATTATATATTTATTATTGCAGTTTTTGTATAATGTTGCATTTTGATTTTGGTATCAAATAATTTTTATTTTTATTATTAAATTGAATATTATATTAAGTGTTTTTTCTTTTCTTTTTTAACAATTTTTTAAATTTTTTTTTGAAATGTTATAATTCTTGCACAAATAAACAAAAGCCACATTATGACGATGTGCAAAAAGAAAACCCATGAAATTTCCGCCGTGCTGGCCCTTGTTATATATGAGTTCCACCATGAAAATTCCTTCACCAAGTTCGATCTAAAACTAGGATGCCACTAGGTTCGAGTCAAAGAAAAGACACCTAAAATATCACTTTTAAAATGAGCCAATGTTTGTATGAATGGTTGGCCATGACATTGGGCTTATGGATGATACACTAGCTATGTTGATGAGACTAATGAATTATGTATTATGCCCTTATCTAGATTCATTTGTTATACTTTATTTAGATATACTGCTTCAAATGCTACCTAGGAGAGCACATTTAACATTTGATGTAGGTGCTAGAGGGTTTAAAGAAGACGATGCTTGTTAAAACCTTACTAAATGTGAGTTTCCCCGGTAGTCTTTGGTGCATTTGGGGTATGTGATTGGTGTACGGAAGCTCAAGATAGATCTTGAAAAGAGAGAAGCCATCGTGAAGTGTCTAGTTCCTACAAATGTCTCAAGTTATAATTTTCCCTTGCAGAAACCATAGTACCTATACAAGTTTTCAATAAAGGAATTTCCCCTTGTTTCCTAGTTGATAATTATATAGATCTTCCCATGATATGTACAATCAACTCGTAGAAAAATTACTACTTTCTTTTGTAGATCGATCTCTTTACATAAATAAAATAAAGGAATGGAAGCATATTTTTATTTAATGATGGTTGTAGTGAAAGAGTTTAACGCTATAAAAATTACGCAAACAAATTATTTAAAAAAAAAAGAAAAATATACAATGGTGAGAACATAAAATATACATAGGGATTTTTCTCCTAGAACCCAAAACCGAGAAAACCATATTGATTTATCATTATATTCCTTTCAATGTTACAATGCATTATGTAGATGTTGAAGCATTCATAAACCCCCAATCCATTAACCCTGGATTAGAACATAAC